>VZSE01003120.1:0-97163 GCA_013398275.1 Promerops cafer | reverse complement strand
CGCCATGGCGGGGAGCGGGATCGCCATGGCAGCGCCCGGCCCGCGGCTGCCATTGGCTCCGCCGTTGCCATAAGCTACGGGAGCCGCGGCGCGGCGGCGGCCCGGGAGCTCCGTGCGTCAGCCGAGCCGGCCCCGGGTGCGCGGAGCCCTCTGCCCTCCCCAGCGCCGCCGCCGTGCCCTACCCTGAGCGCCCGAGTGTGGAGCGGGAGCATTGGCGGCTGGAACGAGGGAATAGTTTGTGTCAGACTTGCCGGACCGAGGGGAAACCGAGCCAGATTATTTCGCTGCGGGCGGGATGGGCTGTTCTAGTAATAGACCCCGTTCCGAATCTGCTATTCAGAGTACGTTAACATTATGGGTTTGTTTGTTTTTAGTTTTCGTTGAAGTGTCTTTTTCAAGCTGAATGTTTACAGAAGGAAATCACGAGGGGTTTAACAAGGTGCTCTGAAAAGGACAGAAAGCATGTTTCTTTCATTTGTTTGGTTGTAAGTGAAACAAGGTAGATACAGTAACATAGGAAACGAGGACACAGTCTTACGGTATGCCATGGGAGGTTTAGGTTGGACACGAGGAAAAAGTTCTTCTCAAAAAGGGTGATTGGATATTGGAATCATCTGATGGAGTCACCGTCCCTGGAGATGTTTAAGGAACGACTGGATGTGGCACTCAGTGCCACGTTCTGGTTGACACGGTGGTATTTGGTCATAAGTTGGACTCAACGATTTCAGAGGTCTTTTCCAACCTAGTTGATTCTGTGATAAACCTTTTATTTTTGTTGTCGGTAGAGAATCATGGAATTAAAAATATGTAGAGTGCATTTTAAAACAAGGACAGCTGCTTAAGCGGATCAGTTGTAGTTTGCCACATTGTTAAAGACAGTGTGTGTAGCAGACGTGTGCCACAATGAATGCAATGTGAACACAAATACCTCACTCCTTAATATAGTCAAAAAAACCACCCGAGATGACCGCACGAGTGGAAATCTGCTATTTTGATATGTGCACATCATAGTTCAAATCAGTAGAATTAGAAGGAAAGAAACATGATTACAATGAATCTGAGAATATTGCCACTCTCTCAGCAATAGCACTTTCAGCTGATGCGTTTTGAAAAGATGTAAGGAATTGGCAATAAGGCTTCAAAAATGACTAGTGGATGCATTCTGATGCAATTTGCAGCCTTGTAATGAGGACAGAAATACTAGAGGAACAGCTGTTCATGGCTCATCCCAGCAGCAGTGGAACAGTTTCTCCATTCTCTCACTGTACACGAGGCTCTGCAGAGGCCAGTGCCAAAACTTTGCTGAGGGGTTTTATAGCAGTGGCCTCGAAGAAGGAAATAAAACATCTCTACTTCTGCTCAGTGCGGCATAGACAAACAAAGGGAGGCAAAGCAGCAAATCTTCAGAGAAACAGATTTGATGATACTCATATCTTTTCTAATATAATGTTATTCTTGAATGCTAATGATGTGTTTATGGTCAGAAACTGCTGAGGACTGTTTGAAACTAAAAGGCAACTAGACCACATTTCTGCTCTGAAATGTCTTTATTTAGGCTTCTAATAGTGTTCTCTCGGGAAGCTGACTTATTTTTGAGTCTTCAGAAGTAATTCTTGAGTTAGAGGTATATACTAGCAAATCTTATACTAGAAATCTTATTGGACCTGTGTGTGTAAAGCATCTTCCAGGATCCCTTAAGCATACTTGCCCAGGAAGCAGTGCTTTTTGCATGCATATGTGACCGAGTTTACACATGAAAGCACTGTATGAGTAAATTAGGTCAAAGAACAATTTCAAGGGAGTGAAATACACAACAAGGAGGAGAGACCTGATGTGCACCCCTTGGAAAAGTTAATCTCTCTGAGAGCAAGATGCTCCATGCTTATCTGCCCTCTTGCTTCACATTCTTGTTTACTGTGGTGAGTTCAGTGGTTGCTGACTCTCAGAGGAAGGTTCACCACCTTCTTTATGGTCTGGGTGGCATGTGACAGCCAAGAGTGTCACTGCTGCAAGTGTGGGGGACAGAGCATAGGCTGCTGGGCGTGCTGAATTCTGGAAAGACATATCCTTCTAGCAGTGGAACATATGTGCAGCTATATACCTGAATTAACTCAAGCAGAGAAGGATTGTATTTCTGCTGGTAAAATGTCATATTTTTCCTTTCAAGTGAAATGAGCCAGAGGGAGTCAGTTCCACGTGTGTCATGTACAATTCATTAAGCAGTCCACCTGCGTGTCCACAACTCACAAACTTATGCTTCCCTTTTTAAGGTGCTGAGAACATTTTGAGTGAGTTAACAAAAAATAATGGGAATTTTTTTCAGTGTCAGTGCTAGCTCGTGCTGAGGTCAATAAAAGATTCGTATCATTTGTGAGTTTGTGATTTCAGTGTTTTGCCCTTATCGCTTTTCATCCTCTCTTATGTATTCTGCTTTTGAAACACTAATAGTCAGAGGATGAGATGAAAAATAGTTGGGAAGCTGTTTTTTAAAAGTAAATATATTGCATTTATTTTCATGAAACATGTTTCATCGATAGAAATTTAAGCATATGATTAAGCACTTACATGCAGCTGCACATCAGGTACAAAGAGCTAGGAATTCTTTAAATTGTACCCATTTTTAACAATGTCTCTGCTCTTTATAATAAAGATTCAAAGTAGTTTAGGTGCAATTAAAAAAACAAACAGTTGCAGTTCATGTAGCTGCCCCCAGCCCCAAAAGTGGTTTGCAATTGAAGTTAAGAGTAAGATGTAGCTTCTGGAAGAATTATGTTTTCAAGCACGGTAGTGTTTTTCTTTGGTATCCTTCAGCAGTTTCCAGTAGAAAATACGATGCAGAAGTGTCTGGGAATCATTACAAATTCACAGGAGTTCAGGGGTTTTGTTCAAAAGTATGTTTTTGTTTCATATCTTTTTCTTGAACTCATTTTTATTTAATAGCATTTCTTAAATATAACATACTCATTTTTATTTTATGCTGGTGTGCCTTGAATAAGTGAAGACATTCCTCATACTGTAAAACTGCAGTAAAATAAAACTGCTGCTAGGTAGATGAAAGTATCAGTAAACTCAGTTACAGTAAGGCCCCTGTCACTATTATTATTATTTGTTCTTATGTTTTCAGCTTCTTCTTTAACCATAAATCTTGATCCTGTAACTTTAAAAGCAGCATTTACACAACCAGCTCACCTGTTCTACGAGAAATATCTAAACACCACCAGCTGAAAAGCCCAATCCACACAGGAATCAATTTAATCCAAGTCCCCAGAGTTCTCCGTGGAAGTGTTTGTGTGATGCTGCTGAGCCTTGGTTTGTGTGGATAAACCTGCCATGGCCAGAGGGGACCCCATGAACTGTGCCCTGGGGGAGCCTGGCACTTGGCACTGAGGGCACTGAAGGCACTGAAGAGAGCAGATCACACAACCTGCATTTGCAGTGGCATAATTTGTCTTGATATGTACATGATGGTGGTAATAATACACATTAGTTTTGTTTGTGACAGGTTTTATTATGCTCAATTTTTGTAGCTTTCATGAATTTGCTCTGAAGTTTTAAGGCTGTGCTTAGATATTGCAGCTATAAACAGTCACAAGTTATTTACTTGCAAAGGGAAGGATTACAGTTGGAAGAAAATTGTGGAGCACAGCTGGGTTGTAAATTCATGAATCATCGCAATTAGGGCAGATAAGAAGATTTCTGAAAGTGTGATGTGTAAACAAGTCCTGGAACAAGAACGGCCTTGAAGACCAAGGATATCCCATTCTTGTTTCTGTGCATATTGTTGAGGTAGTGGGATATTATGTACACTTAAGTTTTGGCATTGTGAAGGCAGCCGTGCAGGTGGAGTGCTCATCTTGCTGCAAGGTGCAGTTTGTGACTGAGAGCATCACAATGCAGGCAGGCTTGCTCCCAGCCTCCTGCCGTGGGGAATGGCATGGATAATTTACAAGAGCTGCCTTTTCTAAGGAAAAGAGTTCAAAGACTGTGTCTGTCCTCTTGTCTGAAACAGGCTGTCTTGTCTCAGGCTATTCAGTGTATAAAATTAGCCTGGTCATGTGCTTTTAAAACATTTAAGTTAGAACTCTCCCTTAATGGAACTTTGTGCTCTTGCATAGAGTGTTCCTGCTGTGGTGCAGAGATCAAAGGTGTTTTACCCAGCATCAGTGTGGGGGGGATGTCACAGGCAACAGCTACCACGAAGCTGGTAGCCTAAATCAACCAGGCAGAAAAGAGAGGTGAGGAAAATAAGTATCCTGAGCCATGGAAGTTGCGGGGTGTTGGCTTAAATGGAAATGGGACAAGGCTCAAGGGAGATGAGCTGCAGAGCCGGGCGTGAAACCTTGTCATCTTGTGCTCTGCAGTGTGCCAGAGGTGGATTTAAGTAAGGGGCTGAAGGGGCTTTGCCACCCCTTGCACGAGCCTTATGACAGTAAGTGGTGCACCAGTTGTCCCAGAGCATGGCAACCCCCTACCACCTTTGCAGTATCAGCAGCCAGATTGACAAAAAAACTGATTTTTTCATAGGCCAGTGGGTTTCTGGTAGCAACAATCATTTGCAGGTTCCTGGCAGTGACAATAATTTACAAGCCATCTGTGCCAGATTTGGATCACAGCCGGGAAGTGGATATGAAATGTAATGTCTCTCCTCTTGCACTTCCCTGAGTTGGACAGTTTTGATTCTTATGCCTGAGGGTTTTTGGACATTCCCTGGAGTGCCATCCATTTAGATATGCAAGCAGCAGTTTTTCTGGAAGGTGGTACTTTTTATTTAGTAACTAAAAATTGCCATTCTAGGGAGCTGGATTCTTTTCACACTTCCTCCTCATTTTTCTTCCTCTCACACTAATGACTTATTTTCTAATTCATGCTTTTCTGTACTTTCAACTGATGAACAGATTTCTTTTTACCATTTTTCCCTATATCTTGCTCCTCTTGCCTCTTTTCCTGTTCACTTCTCTTTCCTACCTCGAGATTATTCAGGAAAATAGAATTCTATCTTGCCAGCTGTATGGTGCCTGCAGAAGATACCCTTCTCTGTAAACATTTGCTATTTAATTTGTATTTTATTGTTTGTAGCTTTTAAAGAAATCCATCCCAACTTCTCATTGTCTTACTTAAGTAGTTAGTACATTTGCAGTTTTTAAAAGCTGAAATTATTTATTTTGCAGATTATTGAAAATTAATTTCAGTATTTGCAGCAGTTATTCAAAGATTAATGCCTTAAGCGTGTTTATTAAAATTGGTGTTTATTCTGTATCTCACTACTGAACATTTTGTTCCTGTAGTATGTGAAGGCCAGTAACTGGGACTAGGAGATGCCCTTCTTGGTGACAGGTCTGTGTCATGCACGGGGGGGGGGAGAGATGGAAGAACTTTTTTCCCGCAGTTTTGCAATCTCTTTTATCTCGATGTAATGGCAGGGAGATGATGATACCAGCAAGTTCTGAGGACTCTCAGCTGAGAATGTAACACCTTTGGGCCCTGCTGTCATTTCCATAATGCTAAAAATATGCAGGTATACAGCAAGGCAGTCTTCAGGCTGGAAAATTTTCAGTTTAGAAGGCAGGTACAAGAGAGGGGCACAAAATACAAGTGGAAAGCTCAGGGTGATTGCTGGCATGGGGTTTTTTTTGGTCTTTTGTTACAGGCATATGATCATTAACTTCTTTGGACTATCTATTTTTAAGAAGATGGGAAGTCAGGGGGATATTGACTTAGATCAGGAAATGTGCTCTCAGGGAAGGGTGTATAGAGTGTTCAAAGGTAACAGTAGGAGAAGGTGGAAAGACTGGACTAATTATTTTGGAGGAGTACATGTCATAAAAGATGAATTTTTTTTTCCTGACGTAGTTATTTTACACCAGGTTATTTCATCTAACACTTGATGGTAATGTAATTTATATAGGTTATATCTACATTGCATAGCTTCAGGACACTTTAAAAGCTCAGTTTGCTCCATAATTAAATTACTTTTTAGATGGTTTTCTATTTTATTCTTTTGTGTTAATAAGAAACTAAAAGATACCTTGCCTTTCCCTTTCAGTGATTACTGAAAGAAGAAGTACCTAGAAGTAGGTTTCATACTTTTATATTGCTAATAGCTTGAGGGATTACATATTTATCTATTTTTTTATCCTTAAAGAGAAATAGTGACCCAATTGAAAACCCTTTACCTTCAGGGAAATGCAGTAGGCCCTACAGAGCAGAGGAGAGTAACTGCTCCTGCCAGGACAAGAACTTTGCAGGTTTGGATGCTGATTTTGTACATTCAGACCAGCGTCCTTCCCCCTGAAAGCAGGGATGCTGTAGGGACTGAGGCTGCCCTCTGCCATCCGTGCAGTTGTGTGGTTGCTTGCAGGGAGCTGTCAAAAAGAGGTGGCACCAGAGCCTTTCTAGTGACTTAAAAGGAGGTTGGATTGGTGCCATCCCCTTCTCTGAGCTCGTGTTTTAGCTGAGCAAATAATGGCAAGTGGTCTATAATGCATGAATATGCCAATGTGCTTGTGAGTGACACACTTATCTTGCTCTCTGACAATGCAAGTGCCCCAGTCATTCTTTCATGTAGTTGAGTTCTAGTTTGGATTCTCAGATGTTTATGAAAATTGTCTTGAATTGCAAATTTCAGTGGAAACCTTGTGATCCCTGTTGTGATGCATGTTAACACAAGCCTGTGACTATCATAATTCATGATTATTGTAATTCATTTGACATAGGTAATGAAACCGCAGCATGAAGTTTTTAATGGTAATTTCAATTCCAATCACAGTTCTAACTACCGGCAGATGAGATATTACAAGATGAAGAAATTCCTTGATTAGCTTCAAATGATGACTAAGTTGGAAATTGTATTTGCAAGTGAAATACAAGTGCATTGGTATTTGATCTACAGTTAAGGAAGGGAATCTGAACAGGTCTGTCTTTCAAATTTGGTATCAGTTTGAAAGCAAAAAGGATGAAGTTAAAGGCTAGGTATTTGCATTAGTTATTCCTGTGCCACAGCAAGAAACATAAGGAAAACAGGTCTGTTTTTTTCAGAACACAGCAGCATTTTCACTTGGCTGCAGTAACAGCAACAAAACCAAATTACATTGCATCATGTAGCAATTCTCACTTCTGAAAATTTGAGGAAATGATTGAATGTACTGTGGGAATTAAAGAGTTGGTAACTTGTCCAGACAATGACTTGGACTAACTGCTTGGATCAGGTTGAGTGAAAACCAAAAGACTAAGACACATACTGTACCCTGGAATTCATCCCACTATTTTTGGCAGATATAAATCCCAATACTCAGGCCAGAAGTGTGAATTTCCATTAAACAGTGTTTTGCAAACCTAGGGATTGCTTGAAGTTTTCTGTGCTGAAACTTCAGCTCAGTTGTACGGGTGAATAATGCCTCTTTTGGGACACTGCATCTGGAGAGCAGTGTTAAATAATTTTAAAGGTGTCTCTACACACCATTGAGTCAGACCTTGATAATTAATTCTTCCAGATTACTGAATCTTAAATCACTCCACTGGCTGTTGCTGCAGATTTAAAAAGTGAAGTATAGAGTTTTAGAGAAATTTTTGTGCTTGCCCTAGAAAAACAGTAACATTTTTTTATTGTCTGTCCTTAAGGGAGAGCTCACGTGCCTCTGCATGTGGCATATTGTTACATCTCTGCAATCATAGAATCATTTGGTCAGAAAAGATCTCCAAGATCATCAAGGCCAACCATTTACCCCACATTGCCAAGTCCACCACTAACCCGTGTCCCTAAGGGCCACATCTGCACGGCTTTTAAACACTCCAGGGATGGTGACACTTCCCTGGACAGCCTGTTCCAATGCTTGACAACTGTTTCAGTGAAGAAATTTTTCCTCATATCCCATCTAAACCTGACCTGGCACAACTTGAGGCTGTTTTCTCTCATCCTATTGCTAATTACTTGGGAGAAGGCACCAGCCTCCTTTCAAGTAATTGTGGAGAGCAGTAAGGTCCCCCTGAGCCTCTTCAGGGCTAAGCACCCTCAGCTCCTCATCAGACTTGTGCTCCAGACCCTTCCCCAGCTCCATTGCCCTTATCTGGACTCTCTCCAGCACCTCATGTCTTTCTTACACTGAGAGGCCCAGAACTGGGAACAGCACTCGAGGTGTGGCCTCACCAGTGCTCAGCACAGGGGACAATCCCTGCCCTGGTCCTGCTGGCCACACTATTGCTGATCCAGGCCAGGATGCCATTGGCTGCCTTGGCCATCTGGACACACCCTTATCTAGTGTTCATCTGCTGTTAAAGAGCAGCTCCAGGTCCTTTTCCACTGAGTACTTTTCCAGCCACTCCTCCCCCAGCCTGTAGCACTGTGAGGGGCTGTAGTGACCCCAGGACAGGACTCAGCACTTGGCCTCGTTGAACCTCCTGCAGCTGGTCTTGGCCATCAATTCAGCCTGTCCAGATCCCTCTGCAGAGCCTTCTGCTCTGCAGCAGATCAACCCTCCCACCCGACCTGGTGTCGCCTGTGAGCTGACTGAGGAACCCTTGATCCCCTTTTCCAGATCACTGCTAACAGGCCACATCAGAAATGCACGAGTGGTTTGCTCCTTTGAGTAAATAAACTTTGGTGCAGTTCAGTCTGGGAGGAGCTGGGGGCTGCCATATTTAAATTGTTTCCAGTATATGTGTTAGATTGTTTACAGCTAGTTGGGAATCTGCCACAGCAGAGTTCTCAATGGACATATAACTTAGAATTCATTATCTGGTCTGAAATAAGTATATTCATTTTTGGCTATTAAAAGAGCACTAGACATCTAATCTAGATTCTGGCTTTTAAGAACACTAGGATAATTCTTGGATCTGCCAGATATATTAATTAAGAAATACTGTATCAATACCTAGAGAAACTGGGCCATTATATCAGAACAAAAAGATCATGCAATTGCTAGAAGTTTGAGGCATCCTGGAAGATGCCTTTTAAATGTTGGCTATTTCAAGTAATGATATACTGTAGTGTTCTGGCAGTATTGATGCAGCTTGAAAAATTCGTAATTACCTCCTTGAGGCTTGAATATCATTCTCAGGTTTTGAAGATCAAGAAAAACCAGCACAGGAGAAATTTAAATGAAATTGAAAGTCCTTCCTAACTTCCTTCCTTCCTTTCCTCTGTCCTTCCTTTCCTCCCTTTTTCCTTCCTGTTTTTGTTCCTGGGCACCCTCTGGTTTTTATTAATTTAATGCTATTTGCCTTAGGATTTGCAAGATATATGTTGTTCTGAGTTGTACTGGAAGGAAAAAAGTTCTCCTATCCTGTGCACCTTGTGTCAGAGTGATTTCCAGATTATTCTGTTGGAAAAAATGTGAAGTTACTTTGCATAAGATGGAAAGTGGGATAAGCAAGGTCAGGTGTTCAAGTCTCTGCCCTTTGTTTCATTCTTTCGAAAGGTGTTTCTAATATCTCAGGTGAGTGCCTGGATTTTTCAGGTTATTTGTTGGTATGTGCTGGGCCTGTGTCCCCAGAATTTGGTTCTGAAACTGTGGGCATTCTGTCATTAAGGCATTCTGTCTTAAAACTGTCATTAAGTTTATAAACTTTGGATTTGATAAATTGGCATTCTCTTATGAACACTTCTAGTAAAAGAATCCAGTGAACTCTAGATTTAGAAGAAAATATTTTAAAGCTTAGGAAATTATTTTTACTTACAATAAACTGTAGTTTCTGAAAGCTATCCTTTCACTGATATGCTATCAAATAGTATAAGCTATAACCAAGATTGAAGGAGATAGTAAGGAAACTGGGAGCTTACTGGGAATGACTATCTTGTTTATTGCTTCTTGTATTCTGTTAAAATATAAAGGTTTTGAAACAGAAGGTTTAAAACCATGCAGAATAGCTGTATTTTATCTTTAAGCTGGTATAGGCCTTTCAAAGGATGGAATGCTGTGAACGTGTCTGTGACTGGATTTTCAGGAGTGCTCAGATTCTGTTGAAAATACTTAATGTGGTGGAATGAGAAGGGAGGAGGACTATTGTGCTGCCTAGTCAAAATGACAAACAGCGTATAATGCAGTGTAGTTTTCATGTGCTCTTTGGCAAAACCAACTCATTTTCTTCTGAAAAAGCTTATTCTGAGAAAAAATATAAGATACGTTAGTGTCACAGAGGTTTTTACTGCATTATGTGGTGGACTGTAAATATGGCCGGTTGGCATTGTGAAGCATCCTCAAAGTCTCTGTGCGTTGGGGTGAAAATTCAACCCAAAGGGTTTTAGTTTACTGCCAGTTCTGCAATATTGCATCTGCTGTGGCCTTGGATTAACAATGCCAAACACGAGCGCATATTGCAGTAAAGAGTGAACAGAAAGATGTTGTTCTGTATGGTTTTGCTTTTCACTTTGCACTTAATGACATCTGTCTTGTTGCTAATTTTTCATGACATGGCTATGATAGTGTTTCTATTTTTTGTTTTCGTGCCATTAGAATAGGTCTATAACTAACAGTGATTGAGTAACTATTAATAATTCCCTGAGTTATTTACTTTGGGAAGTGAAGGCATTTGTTTTCTTTTTATATCATTAAATGCCTGTCTCTGTTTCCTAATGATATTCAATACTTAAGGAAGCTTGTTTTCCTTGTTTCTGTGGTTCTTTCCTTTTTTGTGTGTGTCCTCTGTACCTGACTAATGTTGGTTTTGGGAGAACAGTGGATGTGCTGCTGGGAGAGTGCCTGGACATAGTGTGGCTTGTGCTAAATTTGTCAGTCAGTGGCAGTATTTCCTTATAATCTTCCAGCTCTTCTTAAATTAAATCTTTTAATAATCATATAGCAGATAAATATTTGAGCAGGATTCCAGGTCTCTGCTGCCATCCAAGAACTGTCAGCGGCAGTCTTTCTGAAGTAGATTCCAGACTCAGGCGGAGGTCCTTCTGTCACCAGGTGGGAGAGGGGGGAGCAGATGTATTCCCTGGAGAGCAGCCTGGTTTGCCAGCACACAGAGCTTCAGAAGGATGGGTGAGCAGCCTCTGGTCACTGCTGTGGGCTGGCAGTCCAGACAGACACCCTGTGTACTCCCCAGTTTGACACTAGTGAAGATAAGAGTGTATGCACCGGTGGTGTGCAACACCATCCCATAATGGTAAACACATTAGGAGGGTCACATACAGGAAGCTGTTGCTGTCTTATAAATTTCTAGCTTGCTTGTGCCAGCCAGCTTTCTTTCCATAATTCTGCTGAACCTCCCCACCCTGTTCCAGTTTTGGTAGGTCCCGAATGAGCAAGAAAATGGAGCCCTCTGACAGAATGAAGCTGAGTGTCATTCAGTGGATGCTCCTTCAGTCTGAAATGGCTCACCTTGTATCCTGCAATAAACACAAACTCATGGGTTGTGCACTGAAGTATTAGAGCTATGAAAAATGAGCAAATAGCAGTGATCACATGCTACATCAATTAGACCTTCTGTGCAGTGGGCAATTAGTGTTTCATAAAGAAACCAGAAGATACACAGTCATATGTATTTATCAGAGAGAAGAAGAAAACATCTGCTGGTGTATGAGTCTTGATTAGACCCAAAGGGCAATCGTCGCTTCACTCCTTTTTAATGGTCCAATAGCTAAAATCATTCTTTCTGCCTTACTTAAATGCATTTGGAAATAGCTTCCCACAGTGCCTGAAGTGGTTTAATTACATCTGATATGGTTAGAAGAGATCTCTAGCTTTGCGTGATAAAGCTTCCTCTATCTGAGATGACGTGTGCTCGCTGATTACACCTTCGGTCGTCTCCTTTGCCTGGCACATTCCTGGTGATTTACAGTGTGGCTGTGGCTCAAGAGCTTAGTGGGACAGGTCCCTCGGTGTGCTGGATGCACCTCGGCATTGTGCTGGAGTGCACTGCCAGGCTTGTGTCTCACTGCCTTGTGTCCTGCTTGGTGTGGAACTCTGGGAGAGGTTCCAAAGACAGAAATGTATTACCACTGTAATACATTATACCCCTGTAATACCCCTGATAGGGACCCTGCACATACAGAAATGCTGCTTTTCCAGGATGAAAACTCAGTAGCAAGGTTGGGGAAGGAATTATATTTGCTTTATCTTCCACCTTTCTTTCTCCCAAATAAAATTATCTTTTTTATTTCACTTATATTGCTCTTTGTCAAATCCAAAGTGGGATAGTGAGAACTATGCGTTTAAAAAATGAGCCCAGTAAATTTTCTTCACAATATGTTGATGTTGGAAGGGATCTTCTGTATATATCTGTAAGAAATGGTCCTGGGATCCATATGAAGATTAGGATACCTGCATTTTAGATAGCAGAATTCCTATAGCTGTCCCTCATAATGTTCCCTATGTGGATTCTCATTGCTCTAGTAATATTATGAGCTGAGCTGAGCCCCAAAACGTCCTCTTACAGAGAGACTGTTTAAGGCCTTTGCCTCTATCCAGCCGCCATCTTCGTTATGAAATCCATTGGATTTAGAAATATTAACCCTCTTTAATTTTAGTTGAAATTCACCAACTGAAGAAATTATTATAGGCATTATGAATGCATAAATCTGTCTTCATTACAAAACCAGGTAGAATCCCCTCATTATACAAATTGACAGTGAAGGAATTTGAAGTTTGAGCACTCTGGTCTAATTTTATTATAGAAGCCACATAGAAATGAGAATTCTTCCTGAAACTTCCAGAGGTTCCCTGCCTTCTACAAAATGTGACGTTAACATACATGCTTCAAGGGAGATAGATAACTTTAATCCTTCTCTAAGACCCAAATATTTTGAATTTAATTTTACTTGTATGGTATAATCTGCTTCCTGTTCTAGGAAATCAGGAACCAAGCTGATAATCACATATTTCTGCTCACATTTTACCCTTTTTAACTGAAAATATTTCATAGGAGGGAAGTAACATAGGAAGGTGTGTCGAGAGACAAGGCTGTGCCTGGCTCATCAGTCCCCAGTGGAGATTCCCTTGGCTGTAATTGTTGCTAACGGGCATTCTACCAGATGAAGTGGAATCATTAAAATGGCAACTTCAGACAGC
Source organism: Promerops cafer (assembly GCA_013398275.1). Taxonomy (NCBI): domain Eukaryota; kingdom Metazoa; phylum Chordata; class Aves; order Passeriformes; family Nectariniidae; genus Promerops; species Promerops cafer. The sequence goes on along the minus strand of VZSE01003120.1, from coordinate 84,156 downwards.
TGTTAAAAAGGTATGAAAAGGGTGGTGGAAGCCCTTTCCTGTAATGGTTTGCTATGGATGTTACAGCACCTGAACAGCTCTTTGTTCAATAAAAATGCATTAGGTCTTACTCTGCCAGCCTTCACTTTACAAGTTAAACACAAGGCAGCCTCCTGGCAAGTAGCTTCCTGTGTTTGTGCTGTGCCTTTCCTATCCACAAAAGGTGTTGGTAAACTTCCCTGTGCAGTTTGTCAACACAACCTTTCTTTAGCAGTTAATCTGATCTCTTTCAGCTGTGATCTGTTTAGTTACATTTTTAAATGGCACACGGGAGCAAATTAGATTAGGCTTGTTTTCTTTGTTGAAAAATGGAAAGCACAAAATCCAAGACCTGTAATATCTTGAATTACCTCAGGACCTGTTTCTGTCACGCTTAAACAAATCTGCTACAAGGGCATGGCTGCATCAGTGGTAGCTCTCTAAAGCTGTGCTGGTTTAGAAATCAGAAATTGAAGTGGTTTTAAACATTTTTTTTTTTTTTAATGATCAAAACATTTGGGGTGGGAAACAATTTGTACTTTTTCTGAATACATGAAGAGTGGCATTTGCTAAATTCTACATTCTTGGTTATTCTTTCTATCTTGAAGCTTTTTTACTAAGTTGTAACCATATAGGAAGCAGTACTTGTCACAATATAATTGCATATTGGAGATTCATGTAAGTTCCATACCTTGAATCCACAAGTTGAAATTCAAAATGATACTGTTGTTCATCTTCCTTTAAAAAACAAAGAAGGGAATAACACAAAACCACCCCCAAAAGTACCCAAACCCAGTCATACCCAATTATACTCAAGCATCTGAATTATGTTTTAAAGAGGAGAATTTGTCTGTTCTATGCAGTGTGTAGAGTCAGTAGGTTTTTTCTATGTTATTTTTTATCCCTGCCTTTGTGTGGGTTGATAACATGCCTGAATCTTACAGAAGAAATAAGAAAAAGACAAGGAAAACAGTTTTTGTCTTAATTGGTAAGTGAACTGCTGTATCTGTATCTAGCATGAAAGCAACCATTGGAATTGCAGATTTGGCTATCTATTTTGTTTCTAGGAACTGGCAAATGTACAATTTGCAATCCTATGTAATTATGATATGATTCTAGAGTACTGTAATTTCTACCAGTATCTAGAAATATATAATTTGAGCATAAATTTTGGGTAGAGAATGTGCAGGGATTAGTGGAACAACCTTAATGAGAATTACACCACTTAATTCCTTGGATATTTTGCTGGTATTGTGTCCTTTATCTATTTTGAGAGGTCATATTATACTGAAAATCTGCAGCAGTACATGAACAGCAAAGGATACCTGTGGCTTTGCATGAGAGATGTCCACCAGTTTATGGTACCCCATTTACTTAGCCACTGGCACATGGTGAAGGAAAAAATGAATGCTTAACTCAAGTAAAAGCAGTTTAAAAATAGTAGATTGGATAAATGCTGAAATCTTTTTGCTCTAGTTCCTTTGGACACTTTGTTACAGTCACAAATGACAGCTGCTTGCCAGTTTAAGAAAAACAAATACTTGGAGTTGACACAGCTTTTAAAATCTAATTATCTTATGCGTGCTTTATTTCAAAGACAAGGTTACTCTTTTTGCATGCAATAGATTTGTGCAAATCTTAGGAGTTTTCAAAACAAAAATAAAAACCATCTTAGTGTCTTTTTTGGTTTGGTTTTTTTGCTTTTTTGGTTTTTTTTTTCCTCCTTGGTTACTGTTTGATGGCACTGGTGAATATATGACATGCAGTTTAGAAAGCAAAGATAAAAATGATTTTTTAATCAGCCTTTTATTCTGGTGTTTAACATTCTGTGTGCTATAAGCTTTTGCTGTGCAAATACTTAGCCATTTGAGCAGGTCTAGATGGCAATATTTATGTCCAGCATTAATAAGTTATGTTAGTTCAGGATCAGAACCCTAAAAATTAGGTGGTGTGCATATATCAGACCGTATTTTCAGTCTGATTCAAATGAAGTGAAAATGATTTTCCAGTGTCTGAAATGTCTTGCCTGGGGGACTGACTTTGCTCTCAAGCAGTACCATGCAGACTATTCATGTGACAGTGTTTTAAAGCCCAGAACAATAATTTGAAAAAGGTAGTTGCAGTTATAAATATTAATTAGTTGGGTCATGATCATTAGCTCTTAATTTTTCAGTAGTTTGATAACTGTGTCAGCTATAAGCTGCATACTGCAGAGGAGATTTTCATCTGGAAATCCAAAGCTTTTTGGGGACACAGATTCCACGTTCTCTGAAGCTGTGCTATCTTGACTGCTCTGCCACAGCCTTTCTCATAATTCTCAATTCTCACTGGCAGTACACATTTTTGCAAGTTGTATACATCTCATAGAGCAAAATTGTGTGTCCTGAAAGGAATTGCTTTATCAATTAACTGCCCAACACTGAAAGAATCCAGCATTTGAGTTGTATCAGTTAATGATGACAATTTTCCAGACTGTATTAAAAAAATAGTAGTTTTCCAGTTTTTCTCTCCCAGTTTTTTTAATATATCTATACATATACACATATATCGATGCATATATACTTAAATTTGAGGAAATAGTGTCTCGTCTGGTTTCTGTGGAGACATCAGTCTGGATAGAGCAGATAATGTATCACTTCTTAATAACTAAATGCTTTTAAAATATTTTTTCCATTTATACATCACTGTAGCAAGGCATTTCACTTTTTGTAGGACCACACAATGCACTATGAAGTGTTGAGAGAATAATCCAGAGTAATTATTAGACTAAGTGATAATTTCATTGGAGGCAGTTAAGGGGAAGCAGATGAAGATGATTGTCAGACATAACAAAAATGGTCGCAGAGCAGTCAAGAAGTAGTATAGTTGGGCTTCTGATGATTCATAATGAAAATGGAACTAAAAATACTACAATAACATATACCTGTTTTAAATTTGATTAATTTATATGAAATACTTAAAGCTGCTATGCTAAACTAGGTGTTTAAATTCAAATTGGTTAATTTTTATGAAAAACAAAGATGACTGAGTTTTATACAATGTACATATATTAGTATGCTACAAAAAGAGCTGTATTGCATAAGAATACTGAGACTGTTACTTGGTGTGACTCTTCCAAGTACTTGTAAGTGTCGTGAGTGCATTTTGCTATTAAAAGGGTTATATTTTCTTCAATTTGAAACAGAAGGAGCATGCCAGCATATTTGGGGTTAAATAAAGTATAGCCAGAGTATATAAATAGGGGTTGAATGGGACAAGTCACGTTTTTTCCCAAAATGTGTCAAAAAGTACTATTTGTTCCTTTTCCTATTACAACCTATGACATGTGATTCTGTATAGTATTGTCCCATGTTATGTTTTTCCCCTCCTGTTTATTTTCTATCTACAGTTAGTTTTACTTGAGAAAGTAAACTCCCTTGGCTGGGAGTGAAGCACAGATGTGGAGAAAAACATTTAATGTAACAAAAGGAAAGAAAAGCTGAAATGCGTTCCAATAATGTTGGAAGGGGCCTTTAAAGGACACATTGGAAAACAGAGCTAGAAAATTGGCTTTCACTGTACACAAATGAGATGGGTTCACAGCTGCAGCAAACTGACTGTGTGGTAAAGTTTTTCTGCTGCTTCTTAGGTCTTGAGAGTAGATTCCATTTACTATACTTAGTTGCACACAGAAGCAAAGGAAAGAGATTAGCTTAGTTTTGAAATGGAGAGCAATGGTCTTCAGGTTGTTTACTCACAGGATCATCTTCACACAGGGAACTGATAAATTGGGAGATTAAATATGTAACTTGTTTTGAAATTATCTTTGAATGCTGTAGACATCACCAGGATTGAATACCTATGTCTCACTAAAAAAAAAAGGGGGGGGTGGGAGGAAAATCACCATCCCAGCCTTATTATTGCTATGGTTTTCTAGGATTTATTAAAATCTAGGAGTCTCTTTCCGTGCAGGCACTGTGTACACAGACTGTGAAAACAATCCTCTGTCTTCAGGAGTTTATAATTAAAAACCCCAGCCTGGAGGGATTTATACATATGCATCATTTTATGCAATGTGAAGTTAGTGGCAACATTCTCATGAGATTGAATTCATGGTTTTGGGGATTCAGGGCTCAGGAGTGAAGATCAGGCTGTATGGAACACCTCATCTGCATAGAGTGCTGTTAGAAATAATGACTTAGTTTTCATTGTAGGGAACAAAATAGAGGCTAAATGGTGTTTGCTAATTTTGATAGCCATCAACATCTTGCCGGTCTTGAAATCCATATCATGTATTTAGGCATCAGGATCTGACAAACTCATTTTCCTCTGAAAATACTGTCCAGGGTTGTCAGTATTTGCTACCAGTACAGAAGGTAACACAGAGAAAGAACTCAAACCAAAATGAAAAATCTGCTTTCCTCAGTTCCAGCAAAAGTGTACTAGATTGGATTATGAAGATAGTATGTGTGGGGGGGAAAAGTGACAAAATATTTTTTTTCACAGTTAGTATTTATCATGAAATGACATGTCTTCTCTTAGAAACTGTGTTCCACAGAAACTGTAAAACCACCTGTAAAAGGGAAAAGGGAGCTTGGCTGTTTCAATTCACTAGCATCTATCAGAGTTACAATTCTTACTGTATTTTTGTTCAGTTTTGATTGTTAGTGCAGCAAAGGTAAACTAGGTAATCTCTTTCACCTTCACATTTTCAATAAATTGATAGCTTAATTTTATTATTCCTTTAAAAATCCAGTAAATACAACTCCATCTTTTTCCAGCCCTGTCCTAAACACATGCACAGGCAGTGGGATCCATTAATACTTTGCTGCATTAGTGAACTACCTCAAATATAATCCATTTCAGCAGCAGCATGTTTGATCTACATATTCATGTCTGTGTTTGCATCCCTACTGCAGGGAGAATCCTCACTGAACACCTGCAGCAGTGACCCTATCGTTGGCATCAGTGTTTCGTTTGTTAAACACTTCACCATTATGCTATTATTTTAAATGCCAACATTGTTTCTAGGTTAATTACTGTACCTGTGAGGCTTCATTCTCCCTTCACAAAGGTGTTTCCAAGAGGAGTTAAGACTTGTTTGTTATTCTTATTTTACAGGTGTCTTGGAAGGTTGTACTGTTTGATGTAAAATAGGCCCAGTAGCTGCCAGCTGGACAAAGCCATGTTTCATAGAACACGTCTAGGACAGGGAGGGAAAGGATCCAGCAGTCATCTTGTGCAGGTTTTCTCTTCATCACAGTGGCTCACAGGGTTTTCCACATCAAAAAAGCACAGGTCTGTTCTAGGTGACACCTTTTACCTGGTCAGCAGTAATGGAATGGGAGAATCATTGTGGTCCAGGCAGAGAACTCTTGTTCTGCAGTGTATGCATGTGTAAGTGCATTCTCCTTATCCAGACAATACTTTTCCCTAGTTTCTGCTCATTTAATTTACTGTTTGTTGTGGTTGGATGCTTAGTACATTAAGGGGTTTGGTTTGTTTGTGCATATATTTTACTGTTTTAACAACTGAGATTGGCTGGGTTTTGGTACTGGGACAGAAACCTGGCTGCTCAGGCTGGATCTTTCCAGTGGCTGGCAGCGATGTGTTTTCGATAAAGGCACTTCCTGAAAGTCATGTCATTTGTCATCTGGATCCATCTGCATTGCAGGTAGTGTATCTCCAGGTCACAGTGGGTTTTTTTTTCCCTTCCCAATTTGCTCCTATTCAGGTACTTCTCATCAAACTACTTTAAATACAATTTTAGCATAGATCACCCAAAGGCTATTGTGTTTTACTGCTCCATCATTCATGTTTATTAAATTCACCTCTCTCTTTTGGGACATAGATTCCTTCTCTGACATTGTGTTCAGAGTTTGTGTGTGTTGAGGGAGGGCGAGAAATAACCTAGCTCTTCCAGTAGGTGATGTTTTCATTACCTGCATCTCACTGCCATATGCTATATTGCTCAGTTCTGTGTAATTGCAGAGAATGAATCTGTACAAATATTAGTTCAACTGATCTTTCCAGGGCAGTAGTGGCAGCCCTGTAGTTCAGTTATTTAAAACATGCAATGTGCTGTAGGGAATAGTTTTGCTTTTCATCTCACTAGATCTTTTCCTGGCTGCTTATCATCCTCACTGAAAGCTGTCAGCCTAGGCATTTCAGATCCTAAACTGTAGTTTCTTTTACTGCATGACTACAGTTTTGTTCTGATTGTACTCAAAGATGGATCTCATTACTCAAAGCATATCTGAAGTATCTGCAGAGGTCATGTTGTTCCCTTCAGCACTGAGAGTCTCTTGGGCTGTTTTCTCAACAATGGTCAGTATTTGCTTTAATATATCCCGTAATACACACATCTAATAATATGTTTTACCTGACTCTGAAAAACTCAGTCTAAGAAGACCATTTAGATTTGATTTCTACAATTGCTGTGGTTTCATATACCCCTAAAGTCGTAACAATTGGAGATCTATTTTGATGAACTGTTCTAATTAAAACAGACCAAAATGCTGTTACGGAATCATAAAATGGTTTGAGATGGAAGGGACCTTAAAGATCATCTCGTTCCAACTCTCCTGCCATGGATAGGGACACTTTCCACTGTCCCAGGTAGCTCAAAGCTCCATCCAGCCTGGCCTTGAACACTGCCAGGGATGAGGCATCCACAGCTTCTCTGGGCAACCTCTGCCAGTCCCTCACCACCCAAACAGTAAAAATGTTTTTCCTGGTATCCAATCTAAATTGAATCGCTCTCAGTTTGAAGCCATTTCCCCTTGTCTTGTTACTACATGCCCTTGTAAAACATCCCTCTCCATTGTTCTTGTAGGCTCCCTTCAGGCACTGGAATGCCACAACAAGGTCTCCCCTGAACCTTCTTGTCTCCAGACTAAACAACTCCAACTCTCTCAGCCTTTCCTTATAGGAGGGTGCTTTATTTCTCTGATCCTCTTTTTGGCCTTCATCTGGACTTGCTCCAACAGGTCCACATGCTTCTTCTGTTGTGGGCCCCAGACGTGGGCTCAGGCGGGGTCTCAGGAGTGCTGAATAAGGTGGGAGAATCCCTTCTCTCACCCTGCTGTGCGTGCTGCTTTTGATGCAGCCCAGGACACGTTTGGCTTTCTGGGATGAGAGCTCACATGGCTGGGTCCTGTTGAGCTTCCCATCAACCATCACCCCCAAGTCCTTCTCCTCAGGGCTGCTCAATCCCTTCTCCTCCCAGCCTGTGCTGCAGGACCTTGCACTTGGCCTTGTTTAACTTCATGAGGTTCACCTCCCTTTGTGAGGCCCCACCTCTCCAGCCTGTTAGGGTCCCTCAGAATGGCATCCCTTCCCTTCAGCGTGTTACCACACCACACAGCTTGGTGGTGTTGGCAAATTTACTGAGGGTGTCCTTGATCCCACTGCCCATGTCAGCAACAGCACTAGTCCCAGTACTGACCCCTGGGAATGCCACTCCTGGCTGGTCTCCACTTGGATTGACCATTGACCATGGCTCTTTGAGTGTGATCATCAAGCCAGTTCCTCATCCCCTGAGGGCTCCATCTGTTAAATCCATGCCACTGCAGTTTTGAGACAAAGATGTGCAAGACTGTGTCAAATGCTTTGCAAAAGTTCAGGTAGATAATGATTGTGTCTCTTCCCTCATCCACCAGTGCTGTAGCCCTGTCATAGCAGGCCACCAGGTATTTCAGGCATGATCTGCCCTTACTGTTGCTATGTTTGCTGTCACCAATCATCTCCTCCTTTTCCATGTGCCTGAGTTCAATGGGAACTTCCCTGGATTGCCCCATCTTCTCAAGTATGATGGGTAGTGGCTTAGCTGCTGCTTCTTCTTTCTGCCAGTTCCTTCAGGACCTGAGGATGCATCTCATCAGGTGCCATGGACTCCTGCACCTCCAGGTGCCTTAGCTGGCCTCAAATCTGCTTTTTCCTATGGAGAGCAGTGTTTCATTCTCCTGGTCCCTGCCTTTCCCTTCTGCACTCAGGCTGTGTGGCTGGAGCACTTGCCAGTGAGTCAAAAAAGTCATTGAGTACCTCAGCCCTCTCTCCATGTCCTGGGTAACCAGGTCTTCTGTTTCCTTCTGGAGAGGGCACATGTTTTCCCTAGCCTTCCTCTACTCAGCAATGTACCTAGAGAAGCTTGTGTTGTTGTCCTTGACATCTCTGGCCAGATTTAGTTCTATCAGTGCTTTAGCTTTCCCAACCTGATCTCTGGCAATTTTGTGGCCATGCTGAGGATTTGGCTGGAGTTAATCTTAACAATTATCTACATGGAATTAAGAAAAAAAAAATTATGAATGTGTTCCTGTTGTTACATTTGCTCTCAGTTAATCTGCAGAAGTGTTGCCAGACATAATGAGTGTCATAGATCTTAATGTGCAAAGGACATTTACATAAACCTTACTGGAGCAAATAGTACCAACAACCTTTCAGAAAGGTCTCATTAATTTGCTGATTTTTAAACTAGTTTGCCATCCAGGATTTGAGAAGAAAATAAAGCATTTGGTTCTGTAATTGTTTGTGCAACTACAAATGCAGTCTGCTATCAACCATCTGCCCTGCAGGCATTACTTTTAGTGCCATTTGGATCATCAGCACAGTGTATGATCCTCTGCATCTTCTGTTTTGTGGCTGGCTTGGTGCTGATACTTCTTATACAAATATCTGTTTCATGTTTCTGCCTTTTTTCCTTATCCTTTTGCTTTATTATTTTCAGTCTTTTTAAGAGTCTCTGCACAAGCAGAAGAGGTGATGCTGTTCTCCTGGACTGGCATGCTTTCATTTATTTTGTAAGATTCACAGTGAAATACTTTATTCCTCTGAAGCTTTAACTAAAGAAATGCAATTTTCATTTCTTCAGGAGTTCCTGGTGTCTGTAGTTTCCTGGTCAGTTCAGTGGTGACCAAGAGGTAACCTGTAAGGGTAGGTTGTTGCCCTCTCTGCCCTCTGAGCATGGCATGGGAGAAATCCAAGAGCTGCTGGTGCTGCTCTTTGCAGTGGAGGAGCACAATAATATTCAATGTCCTTGGGTTGCTCCGCAATATACAGACTTCTGCTTGCTTAGGTAGCCCAGGAAAGCATCACTTGTTTTACTGTAAAGAGAATACTGCAAGTTTTACTCTAAATCAGGTGACTGAGCAGATGCTTTAGGGTTAGAAAGCCTTGGTGATTCCTAGCATGAGGGGAGCCCTTGCAGTCTTTCAGAGTGCTTTGTCTCATTTATAAGTCTTTGATTAGCCTGTGTGCCTGATACAATAATGTTCTCCCAAGTGGCTTCTGCTGTGCTCAGCATATGGCATTTGTGGGGCAGCAGACGTTGTTTTATGTGGGGATTTGCAGGTGTTGGCATTTTTGCCTACTTCACTGCTTAGGAACTGGTTGAATTTCACTTGTTTGAAGAACCTAAATGTGTGCCATTCCCCCCGGAGCATGACTTCAGCCTGCAGGTCCCTAACCCTGTTAATGGGCTTTTACAGTAGCATTTCATCAGTGCTGCAGTAGCATTTCATCAGTGCTGCGGGAAAGCTCATTCCTAAGTCCTTAACAGTAACATTATCCAGAGCAGTTGGGCTTTATGGAACTACAGAGACTTTATAGAGATTACAGAGAAGTGTAATTGGGTGAATATGACAGATGGTATCCAGTCAGCCAAGTGCTAGCTCTTTACAGGAATTTTATTTCCCATGTTTTTGGAGACTGTAATGTTCAAATGGCACATTACACCCATTCTTCTTCTTGTGAGTCTGTTGTGCTCTTAAGAATCCCATAACCTGTTTGTCTTGACACAGCAACATAGCAGCTTTCTTCACAGCAGGAGTGCATGGAAAAGATATGAGTGATCTTGAAGATTAGTCTGGTATGGTGTATTTTTGTTCTTTCTATCTGGTTTGATCATCCATTGTTTTTGAATTGCAGCTCACAATAAGGCAGAAGAAACTCATACCACCTCTAATTTTCCATTTGCTTCTGGTTCAGTGTTCTAAATGGGAGGAACAATTTCTTATCCAATTCTTCATCTTTTTATAATGTGAACTGTTTGTTTCTGGAATTTTGTCTGCCTATGTATATTCATTTTGCTTGTGCAAAGGTCCCTGATTTCACACAGAGCTTTTGGGTGCTGCTGTTATATTATAAAGCAACAGAAAGAGAAAATATAAGGGTGACACTTCTTAAACAGTGTGTTGAAGTTTAGTGGTTTATGAGTCTGCTTGTTTGACCAGCTGAACTTTTTGGTGCTGTTAATGCTGGGCTGCAGAGATGTGCTAGGTGGGATTTTGGACTTCTGTCCTGGTAAAAAAGTTATTTTCATGGAAAATGTTCCTTTGTGAAGCAGTGTCAGGAAGGAACAAAAGCACTGCCTTGTTCGTCAGGCAGAAGCAATAGAGCTGCTTTACTGTGGCAGATTTTTCTTTTAAAAAAACCCTTAAATAAAATCAGTGACTACATGCATCTTGCACATTCTAATTAGAAACATTCCTTCTTAATTGTTTTTTCTTGCAGTGGTTTCTTGAAATACAAGCAGTTTGCATTTTCAAAGTGCAAAGGTGAAGTACTTGCTGTGAAAAGTGTTATTTGAATAAAGTCTTTTCAGATTTTACTTAAACTGAAATCACCCCATGTGGAATTACAGTAAATTGTACCAAGATGTTGACTTAGAGAATCTTCTGCTGTCATTTCAGTGGTAAAGTGTGGAGCTTTCTGTGATCATGAAATTCCATCCTTAAAACCTGATTGGTCTTGGGTTTCTCTCTAAATGTTTTTTAAGGAATAAAGATTATAAAAACTTAGAATACTAAAATTCTTTCATATGTTTTCATCTTTGTTATGACATGCAGTACTTTAGTAAGCCTGTCTTACTATAAATTGAATTTAATATTGAAACTGTTTCTGCAAAATAGATTTTTGGTGGTATGAAAAATAGGGTGGTATGAAAAATAATCCTTTGACTAAAATGTGATTTTGCTTTTAATGTTTTTCCCTTTAAAAAACAGGAGTTGAGGTGTTTGAATCAAATGTTGTAATTGAAATTTGAAAATAATGCTATCTAAGGGTAATACTTAAGTCTTTGTGGGCCTCGGTCTAGGCAACTGATATGAATCTTTACAATAGGTAGCTATAGGCTTGACTTCTTAAACCCAGCACTAGTAACTTCCAATGGGTGGATTGTTCAAGTTCTGTATAGAAGGATGGTTTTTTCCTGAATCTGCAAGGAAATATATACAGGCTCTGATTTGTCAGCTGAATTTGCAGAGGACTATTACTGAAGAGCTGAAGGGCTGTTTACAATATTATGTATAGTGTGAAATTGCTTTTTGTTTTAAGTGGGTCAGAGCCATAGCCAAGATGCCAGGCAGATTGCATGATCCTTGATCAAACAGGAGTAAAAATTAATCTTACTGGGTCTTCAGGATACTTCAGCGTGCTGAGCAGATTGCTAATATGTATGCATGCTCTTCAATAATTCAATTTCCATGAATTATAAAGTTATATTTCTCTATTAAATCTGACTGAGTTTCATGATGCTCCTGGGATTTTCTGGCATCACATCAAACCTAGGCAGAATTGTTCTAACAGCCTCTCTTTCTCTCTCTCTCTCTCAGATTATTTCCTGCCATCTTTGAGTCACAGTTTTTCTGCTGTACTGGGCCTTTAGTTTCTGACCATCCCAGTTATTTGGACCAGAGTACAACAAAAAAACTGGGCAGGACAGGCTGTGTCCTCACCATGTGCACAACCCTTCCAGAGGGATAAGCAATTTATTCCTGCTCTTTTGAAAGACCAGGAAGGGCAAAGGCTGTGCTTCTGCTCGCACATTTTTGTGTTTTTCAAAGAAATAAAAGGCAGAAATACAGAACTGGATTTCAGCTCTTGGACCCTGGAGCATCTGAATGCATGGATTGCCAGATGCTGTGGTGAGGTGATCTGCTAAATCTTTCTGCAAGGACTCACTGAAGTGTGAGGAAAAGGGTCAGTGGCACTTAAACACTTCATCTCAGCGTCCTCTGCAGATGTTTTTCAAGGGAGCAAGAGCGAGGGCCTGATGGAATTGCTATGGAAACAGAGCTTATATTATGTATCTATTTACTTAGTTATTTATGCATGCACGTATTTAAACCCTGACTTCCCTTAATGGCATGTCTTGCAAACCACTCAGTTTCAGGAGACTTTGTCCATTGGAAATTGGAGAATGTGAAATGTTGGCTGCTGGTCAGCAACTCCAAGGTCCAGTAGCTCTGCAGAAAACACTGACAAAGTGCAGTCTGAAACTGGAGTGCTCTGTTGTTGTAGCCGAAGAATATATAGGCTAAATTGAACCTTTTTGTATTTGGAGTTGCATAAATGTTAGTAGACATCAAGAAAGGGCAGAACTGCATCTTTCCAGTGATACTGAAAGGGAGTAACTGTTAAAATAGATAGAGTTGGTGTTAATAAGGCCTTTTTTAACATTATCCTATGAAGGATTCAGAAGAGTGGTGTGGCTGGCTGGTGGGGGCAAGCCGTTCTCATAACAGTCCACCATCCTGGAGGGAGAGAGGACAGATGAAGCAACCATATTGTACTGAATTTTGGTGTCAGTGTAGAAAGCTGGAATTCAGTTTTATTTGTTGAATGTTAAATGCATGGCTTGTCATTAATGCATGCCGAAAAAAGGTTGTGGAAAACTACTCAGAACTTTATAAAATATGAAGTGGGATAACAAAGGAGCTGGAAGCTCCAGATATCGTTGTCATCTGGTTTTCAAGGCATGCTGCTCTTGGTCTCAGCTTTGACTGCATATATTCAGAAGCTTTAAATAAAAAGTCTTGCAGTAAGAAGGGCAACGTGAGAGGTGTTTTAGCATTACAACATCCATAGTTTTTGGATGGAGTGTTACTTTTTTTTGGCAGTCCTCTGGTGTATCTGATAGTTGCATTCTTGGAATGCTGCATGCAAATCACACCATTCTCTGACTGGGGTTTGCTGTTTGGTGTTATTTAAACTGCCATGTTTTCCATGCTACAGTTGGGCATTAAGAGACATAAAGGAGCTGTGCCTGAACCTGAATTTGCCTTGTTGTGGCTTCCCATTTTCCTGTCCCCTTGTTCCATGCAGTGTGTCATATCAGGACATGGATACTAGGATGGTATATACATTGCTGCCTCTGCAGTTCTTGGGGTCTCTATTAGCATCATTACATGGTTTTGGCTTTTTTTCAAGCATTGTCTGAAATGTGGAGGATTTGTTCAGGCCATTGAGCCTGAAACTTTACACTTAGGCATCTTTTACTCAATTGTTTGGCAGAAAATCTCCATTAGGGTAGTTCTACTTTCTGGCAGTGCAGCTAATACTGCTGTAGTTGTCGTGAAACACTCTTCTGCAAACCTGATATTGTATATCATGGAGGAATGTGTGTCTTCCTTTTATAACCTCTGTAATTTATAAAATGAAGAATGCTTGGTGTGAAGCAGAACATTTTTGAGTGTGAGGGTTTTTTTCGTTAATCTTTTTTTGTGGACTGTGGGTAATGCATTACTTCTACAAGAGATGGTAATTTCATACCCGAGGTACTTGAACACCACAGTTTCAATCTGTGGAACATCAGCCTTTTGTAGCACAAAACCTAAGAAAAATTGTAGAAGGCTGATGCTACCAGTAATGCTTAATTATAGGTCTTTGATAATGCTGGCATTGGAAAGGTGACATTCTGAATGCCTTTATTAGCTGTTCTGTCTAACTCTACTACAATGTTACTGTCTCCTAAAGACTGTGAATTAATACATGAGATTCACATTTTAAATGCAATTTCCATTGTAATACTGTTGGTTTGTATGTGGGTCAGAATCCGGGTTTGTTTGTCCTGGCTCTTTTTTTTCTTCTCTTTTTGATTGTTAAGAGTGATATAAGAGAAGGGGCTAACATTTTCTAGAAGTGTATTGTAGGAGAAAATGAATTTTCCTGTAAATTGTAAGAGATTATTGTTTTTGTTCTATAGCACTATTTTCCTTGCAGATGACATATTACTGTTTAAAAGATTCAGTTATCTATGTTCAATGTTTAACTGTAGTGTTGTTACAATAGAGACCTTTGTTCACCAGAAAAATAAAGCCAAGTCAGTAGTTTGCTAAAATACTTTACAAAAATAGCTTTTTGATTTCAATGCCAGTCTTTAATATATAATTAATGAAAATTATTGAATGCACAGGAGCTAATCTCCCAACAAGCAACAGTTAGTAGAGAGAAATATGGCACTGAGCAATGCTGTTTATCTTGCCTGCCTCTAAACATTGAAGTGTGTGGCAATAAGTGTGACTTCTCAGATATTCAGGAATAAATTATGGTTTTCAGTGTGCAAAAAATTAGGCAGTTAATTTTCCTACCATAATTTTAAATACTGCTGAGTTGCTAAGCAGTTCACTTACACGCCTCTCTTTTTCTAGGCTTTATATGCAAATTTTCAATTTCAGTGCTGTATACATTCATGTTTTGCATTAGAGGACAGTGGAAAAGGAACCAATCTGTAGACAGTGGATTTTGCATTTCTTTTTGAGCTGCCTGATTATATATTTTTTGTTGAAGTATGTGCGAGCCAGAGTTTTTCAGTTTTTTGTGGACTGCATTTAAATCCTCTGAAGCCAAGTTTTTTTTCAGGTGGGGCAGGCAAACTTTCATGGAACACGGTGGGAGTTTTGTATGGGTAACTCCTGTGAGAGTTTCCTCCACTGGGTGCTGTTAGGTGTTGTTTTGAGTGATAAATGTGTTCCAATTATGTACTCTTTGTCTTTGCAGTGTTCTGGATGATGAGGGGAGCAGCCTGCGTCAGCAGAAGCTTGACAGACAGGTAAGATTTTGGAGGAGGACCTCCTTGCTCCCTAAAGTCTGAATCGTGGAGTAATGAAAACACTGATAATTGATAGAAAATTTCATCCTCTGATTTGGGGCTGCGGAAGAGAGATCTGTGGAGGCTGAAGTTAACTCACAAGTCTAACTTCCATTAAAATTTGTCTTCTGACTGTGGTTTGAGTGATTCCCAGTGCCTTGGACCTGTGGTAAGTTGTCGTAAAATGTATTTGTTACGCCACTGATGGAACTGTCACACCAGCCAACAGAGGTTAACCAGAAAGTTTTTATTCAGTGGATTTAGCTCTTGTGGCTGTAACCTAGTGGCACTGTGTTGCCTATTTTCTGACTGCATTCCTACATGACTTGTACAAGGGAGTCAGAACCCCATGCATGAAATCTGAGGTAATTGTGTCATCAAGTTTTAATGGGAGTTGGGGTTCCTGCTTTTACTTTGATTTCTGTGGTCCCCTTCTCAAAAAACACTGTCATTTTTATAGTTAAACCTTGTGGGTTTAATTTTATCCTTTTCTGTTGCCACTATTTCATCAGCTTGCATGTCTACCGGCATCTCATTTTCAAATTCAAGTACTATTTATGCCATAATCCTGTACTTAATACTGATTATGGTGGAGTCATGTTGAGGTTTTAACACAATTTAGGGAGCTGAAAGAGTTCACTCTCCATTTTTATTCCTCAGTTTCATTGCATCTCCTTTCTAGAAACTAAAATATCACCGTACAGAAACAAGGAAAAGGTAAGGTAATAGATAAGTAATATTAACAGTTCAGTTCTCTGAGGTTGTGAAAGAGGGCTCAAATAAGGTCCCTAAGGGCCACTGGATGCAAAAGGTTTCGGTTTTCATCAGGTCTAGCTGAGAAATTTAAGTGTTTAATTAAAGTTCATCTATTATAGCTGTTAAATTAGGCTCGTGTCCAGTATTATCACTCGATTCTAGTTTGCAATTACCTGCTTTTAATTTACAGAAACTGAAATTGGCATCTCTGCCTCATGCCCTCGCTTACCCTCCCATTGCTTCACAGCCAGTATTCTCACACTGTTGTTTTCCCAAGGGTTATTTCCAAAGCAAGCTCTGACAGCTGGTGGGCTGCTCAGAAAGATGTATTTTAATTATTTGCTGTTTTCAGCAGAAGGTGTTTCAGCAGTGGGTTGCTTGTGGTTTTTTGGAAATGTTTCCTGTAACCCCAAGTCCCTATCTCCCGCTCGCCAACTGCTGCTGCTGTAAAGCTCGGGAAGGGGTAAAGCTGCCCATTGTTTTCCATCGTAGGTTGCTGCTGTTTGGAGTGCAGTAACAGATGCTTCTCTCTGTGTTTTCTCCAGAGAGCACTGCTGGAACAGAAGCAGAAAAAGAAGCGCCAGGAGCCACTGATGGTTCAGTCCAACGTGGACAGCCGGGCGAGGACGCGCAGGACGAAACATTCGGAGGAGCAGGCCCCGCTGGTTGAATCCTATCTCAACAGCAACAGCAGCACCATATATCATGGTACAGAATGTTACCTCCTGCAGGTGTATTTGCTGAGAGTCCTGCTGTGATGCTCATTTTATGCTCATGAGAGCAAAGGCTCTCGTTTTGTGTATTTTAGAAAATCATTGATATCCTTCACTTGTATTTGGGGATAATACCATCAGAACTTGCAATTGTAGCCTAACAGGAGGGAGCAAGGTAGCTAGCTGCCATTTCAGGGCAGAACTGGGAAAGAGACAGCTTGTCCCTTCTGCCATGACTATTTAAGTGTTTTCAGCCTTGGCTCTTACTAAGTAAAGCTGGTGGGTTCCACTCTGAATATTCTTCTGCATGTAGTTTTGCTTAAGCCTGACAGAGGTAATGATAAATTTGAAACCTATTAACTAAGTTCAGCTAGGACTGCATATAGTAATTTCAAAGATTCTGTGTTTCTGCAAAGTCCATTAAAACAGGTAGAGAAGAATATTTCAAACTTGTACAATGTCTCCACTTTCTTGTTAAAGATTACAGGATCCAGTAGGGACAGAGTCACTTCAGGTGTCATACACACAGGGGAAAAAAATTATAATGCCATTTCTTTTCACAGACCTTAATAATCAGAAATAAATCCTAAGGAAACCTGGCATTATTTAGGTCTATCCTCATATCACCCATGCTTTTGGCCCTCTAAAGATGGTGTGGGCATACTTTTCCTTAGGATTTCCTAAGGGGCAACTTGGGTAATCCTTGTCCGAAATTTGACTCTTGTAGATATCATTCCAGGTTGATAACACCTCCAAGATATATAGAGAGCAGTAATTTTACAGTTTTCTTGTTTTGCAGATCATTAAGTTGAATGTAATTCATAAGGAATGCATAAGCTTCAATAGCAAAAGGCTTCCTTCCCTGATTATTGATGAGTTTGTGGGGCAGGAGCTGAAATCTACTGATATTGATTGGGAATGCAGTTGGCAGCTGTCTGGTTGGGAATGGTGTTAGGTGGCAGGGTAGTTAGGTTTTGAGGTTTACACATTAAATCTTAAGATGCCTTTGTGAATCTAACTCTGTTAAAAAAAAAAAAAAAAGACCAACCAGTATCCTACTTTCATACAAACAAAAACTTAACCCAGCATTCAGTTCAAATTTCTGTCAGTTTTACTCTGCATGCTGTACTTTTTGTCTACCTGTTGTTTTATTTTCACTTGGTGGTCTTATTTTTCCACAAGAACAAGGTGGGTATTTAGTGGACTAACAAATTCTGCTCTGAGAAGTGCAGGTTTCAGAGACTTTCCTCCTGGTTAGCAATTGGTGGAAATTTTTAGCTGATTACAGCTACAGAATTTACTGTTAAATCTGGTAATTGCATTGTTTAAATGTTGAGGTTTTGGTAATAATAGGCCTTTTTAATCTTGTTTCTGCAAGCAAATAGGACACCATAAGTGGCTTCAGATGGAGAACTATTTTTCAACTTACTGTTATTTTATTTTTTTTTCTAATAAATATTTAAAAAATTAGAAAAGTTTCTCTTTACTGTCTGTTTCTCAGGGTCTCAGATGTAATTTTAAAGATTAAACTGAATTTCTTTCCAGTCTAAACCAAAAATATTGGTTTAGCACAAACATTTAGTTTGTTTATTTTTTAATCAGTCAAAATAGAAATTTTCTCTTTTTCCTCTTACACTCAAGAGTTTATCGAAGGTACAGAGCTGTTCTAAGAAATAATATCTTATAGTAGAGAGAGGGTGCTGTTTACTAAACTCCCTATGCTGTCAGCTGATCAAGATTTTAATTTTCACAAATCAGAGAAAAAGACATTATCATCCCATAATTGGTAACAAATTTCATATATGTGCTAACGGAGCTAAATTGTACACCAGTTTGCACCAGAGTGGAGTTTCTCACTATAAGTGAGATTAACTGTGCTCTTAAGGTAAAAGTGACCCTTCCTGTCATAGTATACCACACCATTCACTGAAATATTTAGGATTTATTCTCCCTAAATCAGTTTGTTCTAAATTTGTCTCTCAACCCCTTTTAATGTTTCACAAGGCTTCAGAGAAGAAAAGAAATATAATGTTTCTCATATTCAACATGACATTTGTTCATCCCTTGGGACAGCTCTCCTTGTAATAAACCATGCAGTTTGCAAGAGCCAGCTTAGAAGAATTTAATTACCTAGCAGGGTGTTTTATTGCCTTGTAAAATCCTTTGTTAGGCACGTTGCCTTTGGAAATATTATAAGAACTCTAGAAGTGTCCTTTTTTGGTGTGGCCTTCTCTGGGAATGTGCTTAATGTTTTCTGTTGCGCAGTTTGCATGGTAGGTTTTGGGGTTTGATGACCATTTTTAACTGTGGCATTGAGCTTCAGGGCTAGCATTTTTTTCCCCTTCAATGAAAACATTTGTATGTGGCAGTGTCGGATGCATGAGACAGCTGGGCTGTTTCTAAAGAACTATTCTGCTCTTTTCCGTTCATTTGTTTCTGTTATGGGCATGCTAATTCCAAGTTAAGAATGACTCTTTGATGGGAGTTGACGCTCTACTGAATGAACTACACTGCTTGGATGAGCATGTTTGTGAAATCAATTCCTGTGCTAGCAAATGCTACAGAAAGAACACTTCTTTCCACTTATCATCCTGCTCTGCTCTCTCTTTTAGTTTAGTTATTTTGTGTAGCACAAAAGTACTTGTTGATTTCAACAAATAATTGGATGCCTGTGTGGAGATATCTGTATGGTACTTTGAGCAAAATAGGTCAGAGATAACATCTCAGCAATTCTCAGATGCTGGGCTTTCTGTGCTGGGAAATTCTCCTTCATACACTGCCATTGCTTATTCTGATGCCATTAACTGTGCTGGGAAATTCTCCTTCATACACTGCCATTGCTTATTCTGATGCTATCTGTGCTGCAATGGTTCCCTCATGGGCAACTCTACTCTGCAGTAAAAACTCATTTAATTCCAGAGTAATTACCAGAGCTTGGAGTAGAAAGTCAGTCTTTCTTGTTCTGGAATAGAACATCGGCCTGGTGAGATACTTGTGGGTAGATAGAGTAGAACACCATATTTTGCTAGTTTAGCTAATTGCGTGTTACCCGAAACACCATCATTTTTTCTTAGATGACTTCAACGCAGAGAAATGACACATTGGTAGGACAAAATGGTATTTATGTTACCTGCCAAATGTTGCTAGCAATTCCTCTGGGTGGATTTTTAAGGACATGGGTGCTCTTCCAGTGAGGTAGTGGCTCTGCAGAATCCACCATGCAGAAGTCTCCACACAGAACATTTCTTCTCATTTGTCCCATATTTCACTGACAAGATAAAACTCTTAAGATACTGTAGCTTGTAAATTACTTGCATGTAGTGTATCTTTTTAAAACCCTTTTGTTGTTGACATAAGGCCTAATTAACTAATAACAACAAAAGTTACCTGTGGGAACTGAGATGAATTAGGCTGAAAAGACCATCTTGAGATAAAAACTCCTTGGCACTCAGGTCTGTAAGGGGTTAATTTGAGCTGGAGTCCCAGCCAGTGGTAACACAGTCACCAGCATCAGTAGATCAGGTAGGTAGAGTTAGGCCCTACATTTATCTGCCTACCATTTCAGGGAATAGGTATCCTTCCACCGACTTCCATGATGCTGTTCCATGGCTCTAGTTGGTACTATTTATAATAAAGCCTCTCTCTGTCACAGTACCAAACACTGCTTAATTGCTGTTTCATCATTATAAACAGCCATGTAAGAACTAATAACAACTTTTTTTATTGCTATTAAATTTAAATTCTATACAAAAGACAACAAAGGCATTAATTTAGCGGAAGAAATTTAATCCTTCTTTGTAGGAGAGATCACTTACATTGTCTTCTCTTCATGTGTTCTGGTTTATTTTCAATTCAGTGTCCTTCAAAAGGACATGCTGCTACCTGTTTGTTTAAAGTTTCTTTAAAATTTGACTAGTAGCTGTGTAATATGTCACAGTTACCTCTGCTTGCTTGTTTTCATGTATTTCTACTCAACTTATTTTGTGAAGTTTGTTGAAAACATGAACAAACATTTTAGCCTGATTTGACATTGCAAAATTCTGCTACAAATACAGTTCTTTTCAATCTGGGTTGCAAATACTGAGCATTCCTGGAGCCAAATAGCATGCAGAGATACACTAATTACTTCAACAATTTAATTACATTATTTAATTACATTTAATGCAAATGCTGAAAGCCCATTTTTACAGAGATTTTACTTCAGTGAAAATGGTGAATTTCCATTGGGGAGTAATTTTTCTTTTCATGGCACTGAGGAAGGCAGAGATTTGAATGAGTGCCAGATATACTTTTATTAATATTGCCGTACTTTGTTGCAGCTGTGGCTTTTTTTTATAGGCCTTGAAATTAAAAATGTTTTCAATTAGATACTCTCAGAGTAATTTTCATTTCAACTTCCAATTTAGCGATTTAGGTTAACCATGTATGTGTAAAAAGGCAGAATGACTTTTTTACTTTTCTCCTTTGACATTTGGCAGCACATCTAGTTGTAATGGTTGTGTGATGTGTTCAACAGACCTCTGATGACAATTCATAGCTTCAGATTGTTAAATTTGACGTGTCATTCTGCTATTTACCATGAATGATGAGAGTTTTCTGATGAGTATCCGAAGCTGTCAGCTTTAAAAGATGACATCAATTAAGTATTCATTTAAAAAATCATGTATTTGCCTGTTCATCAGAAGAGTGTCTCTCCATCCCTGTTTTCCACTGACCTTGGAATGAGTAGGCATTAGTTGATTTTTTGACGATAGCAAGGAATGTTCTTTGCAAAGGGCTGTTAATACTGAGAGGTCAGGCAGCACTCCAAACATCATGTGGGCAAAATACTTAACTTCAATAAGCATATATTCTGAAATCCTTATTTCAGCCGCAGTCTCTTCACTTTAATCTTTAAAGCATCTTTTTGATTTGTCAGCAGTCCTTACTGCACCAGTGCACTTCCAAAATAAACAAACTAACTCAGCAGCAAGGAGCAGAGGGCAGTGGGTAGCAAGTGTTTCACAGGGTAGCAGTGGTCACAGGTTCTTGGTACTGGATGATTTGAGAGGAAAGTTTAGAGGAAATTGCTTGAGAAACTCCCTTCTCTTTCCTTTAATGTCCCACTTAAAATGTATTTACTTTCAGTTACTGCTTCATATTTAGCTGTTTTCTGTCCTGTATCCAGTATCTCAGGAGCGAGGAGGTGAGGGTGCCCCCAGCACAGGAAATGCCCTGGCAGGCAGAGTCCCATCCCAAAGGCTGCAAGCACAGCAGGCAGAGCTGCCAAAAGGATTCCCTGCAGTCCCAGACACAGCAAGGGACCAACCAGGGCCAGGGCCCTCCAGGGTGCCAGTCAGGGTGGAAAGGAGATGCTGCAGTTCCCATATCTCCATTGGGCAGATAAGCTGCCTACAGTGCCAGGATGCTCCCAGGAGACAGGATGGGAAGCAGCACCTACAGCACAGCCCTGGGCTCAGCTGGAAGAAAGCCCATGGGCAGGTAGGTTGTGGTTGGAACCTCCAAGGAGGCTCGTCAGGGCAATTAAAGCCTAGTCGTGCACTCAAGGCTCCAGTAGCACAAAGTAATTATGTAATTTATCACTCTCTTTAATCTTCTTGGCATAGGTTTTTCATAGATCATTTTAGCTTTGCTTATTAGTTGTCTGCTGTCCCAAAGTCTAGTGCATTGCTATCAGCTCTCCACTTCACATGCTTCCTTTGCCTTCCCCCTCCCCAGGTTTAGGCAGCAGGTATATGAGGGTTTAGAAGAATCTTTTATTTAATTCCTTCCCTTGTTCTCTCTGAGGAACTCTTAGATCAATGAGCTTTTAATAATGTCCTTAAGCAGCACCAAGTTCCCCAGTACACTGGTTCCTTTTTTTGGAGCACTAAAAAACCCATTCCATTTCACTTTTGAGTATTTTCAGGTTTGCAACATCGCCTGGTCATCACATCACTGTTAGAGGCATAAACTGCAAGGAGTCTTAGGAAATTTATTGGCAATAAGGTTTTGGGAGTCTGGAATCTGACTGTAAGTTACTAGCTGAAGGAGTAATGCCTTTGATTATAAGTATTTTCAAGCAGAAATCAAATCCTTGCAAGTGATTAACCAGCAACTAACACACCAAAGTCCTTGTCCTAATTCAGGTCCTTGTATTTGTGTGGTCCATGTAAAACTAATAAAAATATTTCATTGCACTGTAAAATATCATGAGTTTGCCCATCTTCAGAATATTTCTGATAAACTTCAGTGTCTTTTAAGTGATTGTGGAAATACTAGACCAGTTCAGAATCTAAGTTGATTAAATAAACCAATAATGAACAACAGCCCAAATAAGCAGCTAGACTGACTAAGGCTAGAACTTCACAAAGAAAAGCAACAAGCCATTCTTACAGTGAAACACAAGAGCCTCTCAGGCAACAGTAAGAAAAGGACAACCAATTCATATTGAGTTGTTAAGGTACACTGTGACTGAACTGTAGTTGATCCTTCTTTGCATGGTACTCATTCTGGGTTTCATTTTTATTGTTGAGAGGATGTCGGTAAATAGAATGAATATTTGCCTCATACTTGCCTCACATACCTCATTGTCTGGTTCAGCCTCTTTCTACTTAAAGTGTTTTCCAGACAGACTGCATCATGTTAGAATTGTTTTTTCTTTTTGTGATTTTTTCATTTACTTTATTCTTCACATAATGTCCTGATCAAAAGCACCCTTTTTTTAGCACATGGCATTTTTATGTGATTGAGATTGGTAAGCTATGATTCATAGGTTCTTTTTTTCTTCCTCTAAGATCATAAGAGTATGCAAGCACTCATATCAAGAAATATGGTCATACAAATGGCAAAAAGAAATCTGCATTTTTATTCATGCTGCTTTGAAACTTATTTCCTGTGTGAACTTCTCATCATGAAGGCCAGATGGAAAGACATGTTTTATATTTTCATTCACTCATATAAATATATGTGGGTAATTTACAGAATTGAAAAAGAACTTGAGTTGTCTGCATCATAGTTTACTCACATGCTTACAAACTGCATCCTTTTGTTTGACTATGCATTGTAGCTTTATCCCTGTAACCTGGAGTGTGTAACCTGTCCATCACAGAACTGGTTCATGGAGAGGTCTCTTTTCTCCCCTTTTCTGAGTTAGGCCATTGCTGGTGCAAGGCAAAGCTGGGACACTGCCCTTGTCTGCCTTGACAAAGCCCTTCCATACTCACCTTTATTATGTTAACAGACTGTTCTTCTTTTCTTTTCATCTCAGACCCTGAATTAATATTGCAATCTGTGTGCTCCTTTCTGTTTTCCAAAAAATACTTTTTTTAATACTCTATTGAGGTTAGTAGTCAGTACTTGATTTAATGAACATGGATGAATAATACTGAAATTAAAGTCATGTAGTTGTTTTATTTGTAAGCTTGGCATTTGTCTCAAAACCATTTTTTACGATTTATTAAGTTCAAACTCAAATGAAATACCAGGTCTGAGAGTCCAGTGGATTTTTCAGTTTGGAATGCTGACTCACTACAGCACTTGCTCCTCCATTTTTTTCTTGTCTGAATGCAAATTCTAGTACAAACAAATAATTCTTATGGAAAAGGAAAATCTCTGGGTTTTTTAAGTGAAAATTTTAATAATCTGGGGTGGGGCATATGAAGTATAAGGATAGATTTTCAAATCTAGCATCCTACTATTTAAGATAATGCTAGTAGGGATTTTTTAAAGCTGCCTAAATGGGTAGCTGTACTGAAATTAATGCATTTTTGAGTGACAATCTTTGAAATTTCATCCCCATATAGGTGCATTTAAGGTTCTTAATTTATTTATCCCCTGGCGCTGCCTATCATTGTTTTTAACTTTTTGATGTCCAGTAA
Source organism: Promerops cafer (assembly GCA_013398275.1). Taxonomy (NCBI): domain Eukaryota; kingdom Metazoa; phylum Chordata; class Aves; order Passeriformes; family Nectariniidae; genus Promerops; species Promerops cafer. Next base: position 59,965 of record VZSE01003120.1, on the reverse strand, counting down.
AGGACATAATAATATTGTTGTATCAGTGAATATTATTTAGGGAGCCAGTTTCTCATTTTCCTTATTCAGGCTTTCTTGCAGGGAACTGTAAATTGTTTTATGGGACTATCTAGAGCCTGTGGAGAATGTAGGCTAGAGTTAACCTCAAGGTTTCCAGCCTGCTGAGAAGGGAAATTGTTGTCAGTCTGTTAGATAATGATCCAAAGATGCAGTAGAGGGCAGAGGGGAAGATATTTGATCCCCTGACAACGTGGCTGGGGATAAACACTGCCTCTGATTTGCTTCATCTCCACAAAGGCAGCCTGGAAGGAATGCTGGCTTGAGAAGTTCAAAGCTGCCCATGCTAATGACCAGCTGCAGAGCAAGTACACAGGCCTTAGAAATGGTCCTTCTTCCAACTCTCCAGGGCAGGAGAAAGCACTGGAAACAGAAAACAGGATATTTTACTTTGCTCCACATCCAAGCTTGCTGGACCAACTGAGCAGGGGAGGCTCACAGACCCTGTCCCTTTGGGTTTGCAGGCTGCAAGGATCCAAATCCTGTCTGGCCTGTTGCCAGGAATTTGCCTAAATGCAAGGATATGCCCTGAACTGAATTTGTACAGAAAGCAAACTTTCTTTGGTATCTGCAGACAGCACCAGAGAAAACACGAGTGAGTGGGTGAGCCTTAGCTGAGGTCTGCTATTTACCAAATAGCTAAAAGCTAAGATTGAGATGGTTTTGTGGTGAAGATGGCATGTTGGGATTAAATTTGGATTTATTATAGAGATAGTACTTTAAATGTAATGGTAATGCTCAGAAATGTATCCTTTAGAAACAGGACATTCTGTGCCAATTCCTTTCATGAACCCAGGCACAGTATCATTATCTTTATGATTTAAATCTTATTTTGCAGCCTCCATCGCTTGTGTCTGAAAGGCCTATTTACCACAGACAGCAGCCAAGGTATATGCTCAGAATGGGTACTGGGCTGAAATCTTGTTCTCTGCCTCATAGAGTAAAGCAATGGAAATATTCCCTTCTCTGTCCTTTGGAGCTCCCTCACTGAACTTATAATCAGATACCTCTTGCTCGAAGTTCTGAGGCAAAAGTAACTCAAAAAACATCAGGGCTTTACTTGTAAGATGAAAGAATGGCTGGCAAGATAGAGAAGATAAGTTTTTAACTTTGCAATTAATAATGTCATAAAGTTTCATCCTTTGCTGGTTGATCATTGCTTTGGACCAAGTAAATGGTGCTTCTTTTGAGTGAAGGAATATGGCCAGATTTAAAATTATTTAGAGAACTGTCTGGCCATTTAATATAGGTCATTTGTAAAGTACTGAATGTAATTATAACATGGATTATCATCTTCAAAACAATTAAAAAACACAGCCTAGTTTTTAAAGAGAGCCTGAGGTACAAATACAGCATAGGTGCTGTGTTGGCAAATCACACCTATTTAAAGACTGTGGGGAGCTGACTCTAGTTCCCTGCTTAGTCTGAGGCTGCCATGCCCGTGGAGGCAGGACCCAGTGTACTGTCTTTTCTGTGCCATTTTCCCTGTGCACTCGCTCCATTGATTTTGTCCTAGTCATTTCCAGTGCTCCTTTCCACTCAGCAAAGGGATTGCAGTCCTGTGATTAGCCCATGACAAAGACAGACATGAAAAATTGGGTGGTGACAAGCTGTTTCTTTGGACTTCAAGTCTCTCCTCTAATAATTTAATGTATATTCTCTGTAGAACTGGAACCCTTCCTCTGCACAATGAGAAAAGGAGCATGTGTTTCTTGAGTGCCTCAGGTGCCTGCTGTGTTGTGAATGCAATGCTACTCATAACAGATTCCTGTGCTGGGGAGGGTAGCAGCGGGTTTGGGAGCTGCAGTCTACACAGACATGACTAAATCTGTTCCATCTTTCTCCTCTGAGAATCTCCCTGGCGTTTCTATTTCTGTTTGTGTGCTTGAAGGATTTGCTGAAGAGGAAAGTTGCTTCACAGACCAGAAGCTTAGGGAGAATTTTCCCCTTCAGAGGGAGAATAGTGTCAGTCCACACGTCATTGAGAATCATTTAGTCTTTTGGGCATTTAAGAAGTTTGTCTGGATATTTTTAAAGTAATTTTAGGGCAGCCAGTTCTTTCTCACAATGGTCCTTGGTGGACTTTTTTATCCTTTTAAAGAAAGTACTTTAGTTTTGGGAAAAAGAAAGGGTGGGAGGCCCATGTGCCAGGGAGAGAAACCATGGCTACCACATGAAACCAGTGGGGCTTAGCACTTACCAGTGACCAGCAGCCAACTCCAAAATCTCTCAGTGCCCACCTATAGTTCGGGATGTGAAGTTTGACAGTTTCTTTATGCATTTCACAAAGGCAATTGTGATATTTATCTAACTTCAAGGTTTGGACTAGACAGTGGAAAGAGTTATGGTGTGCATTGCTTTGAGAGACTCAAGTATTGACCTCAAAGCATGTCATGCTTTTAGGAAAATGATAAAACCTCTTTTTACTTTGGAAACAAGGAACGTGAATTATGCTGACATTCAGAGTTTATGCCATGCATATTTTGTAGAGAGTCCTTCCAAGGAATTAATTAATTTGTGTGTGCTACAAAGAAGGAAGAGTTTTAAAATTCAGCTTGGGCATAGTTTCACCATAACATGCATGGCCAACCTACTCCTCATGCTGTGTAACTCAGTTGTGCAAGATGTGCTTTGAAAGTAACCTTCAGACGATTCCTTGTTTAGAGAGTTAGGATGTAGCTTTAAGCATGGATGCTACATAGTCAAAATAAAACTTTTCTCCCTTCATGCTGCCAGTGTTGATGATCATTCTGGCAGAGCTTCGCTATGAGGAAAAATGCTTCCTACAATAGCTCAGTAACACAATAATATCCTGATGTCACTTTTGGACTGGAAGTTAGGAGTTGATATAATATTGTGAGGAAGAAAAATGTAAGGAAATATATCTCAGCTAACTTAACACTTTCAGATTTTTCCTGTAGCTTTGCAAATTCTGGTTTACTTGGCTCTCCTCACTGCATGAATTGTCTGAAATACCAAACTCTGCTATGTTTGCTTTCTCTTTTATGCCTTTGCAAAGTTCTCAGTTCATTTTCTCCTCTCTCTCTCTGTTTCTCTGTTGTCTCTCTGTTTATTTTCTTTTTTTGGTGGGGTACCCTGAATCTCTGAAGCAGTGCAGGAGGCTGAACAGGAAGATGTAAAGGTGGTAGTGGACGCCCAAGCTCCGAAACCAACTAAAAAAACCAAGGCAGCAGCTGCGAGCTGTCAGAGTAGCAGCACCAGAAAGGAGAAAAAAGGGAAAAACAAAGGTTAGCTGCATGCAGCTGCATGTCAGATGTTAAATTCATTATTTTGCTGTCAATTCTCTCTCTCTTGTTTTTTATATAATTTATTTGAAAATCTGAAAATTGTCTAAAAGTAATTTCCTGAAATTTTTCTGAGGTTGGAAAATGTATGTGACTTGGTTGTGTCTGGACATGTACAGCCTTGGAGTCAAAAAATTTGTAAATGGAGTCTTTTCCAGAGGAGAGTGCTTGTTCAAATTGCAGAGGAAGAAGAAAGTTCTGAAGGAAAGATGATGGTGTTTTCCTGCAGTGGCAAAAAAAAGAGAACCATCTTACAAAAATGTGCTTTTTTAGATTATCTGAAACTAATCTTGTTTGGAGAAGCAGCCTTAAATTGCAGCTGCTTCTGTCCAGACTCCGAGTGAGGTTTAAGCTGTACAAATTAGAGGTTAAGGGGACAGTTTGAAAATCAATTCAACAAAACTGAGATAAACATCCTCAAAGGGGTTCTTCAAGTTGTTACTTCAGTGTTACTTTGTACCACCTGGCTGACAAATGGGAGGTGTTTGTATGAAAAATTTTCTGCAATGACTTTGTGTACGATTAGGTAGATGAAAAAAATACACTTGGTAATGACAAAAGGGTAGGTAGAAATGACATTGCCACCCTTAGATTTACAATTTGAGTTAGGTGGAAGAAGTAATGAGCTACTTTACTATAGCTTTATTTATTTACTGTACTATATATTTACATTTATATATATATATGTACACTCACAGAAAAAGAGAGGCTGTTGTACCACATACAGTTACTTTTTATTTGGTGCTGAATGACTAATGAAATGAAATAACTTTCCAATAATTTTCAGTTCTTGAATAAGGCCACTCCGACACTGTCCTGCCTGGACTGTACTGTATTCCTGTCTTGTGCATGTCCAACAGTTACTCCACTGTTGCTTCAGTGAGAAAGTAGTGTATATCTTTGACAAGTCTCTCTAAAGATAGCAATGACTAATAAGATTAATTATTGAGGTCAAAGTATTGGGGCTTATCTGTAGAGATTTTGCAGGACTTGAGCCTACCTTAGTAAAATCCTTTGCGTATTGCAGATTAATTCTTGAGATCTGAATCTACAGCATCTCTCTGTCTGTTGTTCTTCAGGCTGCAAGGGAAGCTCTAGATTATACAGGCTTTAGAGCCTGGCCCTGAGCTACAGGCTCTTCATCTATTTGAGAAACGATGGTGTGTGTCGAAGGTCAAATTAACTCAATGTAAAAGTTATTGGCAAAATAAATGAACAGAAAGCAAACGTTTCCCAGTTTAAATTAAAAAGTAATGACATTCCTGCGTAGTAATACAAATGCCAAATTTTATTTTGAAGTACGTCTTGCTGAAGAGTAAAAATTCTTTTGCTAGTTTAAAAGAAAACCTGTAAGGGAGCATTATGTGAGCTAATACTTAAATCATGGTTACGGCATAGCCTTGAGGCTCTGTTTTATCTCATGTAATACCTCTTTTGACATGCCTGTGTCTGTACTGTGCTCAGAACTGAAGATATTGTGCTTTTTTTTTCTCCCACAGCAGGTAACACTTAGTATTTTTCTCACATGCCAGTTATAATTTTACTCATCTTCTGAAAAATCCCCCAAGCAGGCAAACGTTGGCCTATGTTAATAAAAGCAAGATGTGTCAGTAAAAGTGAAGTCACTTTGTGCAGACTGAGAACTTTGGCATGCTGACACTGCTCCATGTGTTGGGAACTAATATTTTTAGCTCTAGAAACTTCAGCCTCTGCTGCAATTCTTATTGCTCATTCTGCTCTGCTATGGGAGCTCTTCCCTGGCCTTCAGCATTTGCCCATCAGGTCTGAGTTTTCAGAGAGTGGAGGCGTTATTCATCAATTATACATCAATTATAGCAAAGAAAATGCTGAGTGACTCCTCTCCTGAAGTTCATGTTGATGATTAGAAGCAAATAAAAGCCAGTCAAAGTACGTTCAGAGCATACACGTAGCACCTCATCCAGCTTGTCTACTTCTTCTGTACTCTGGGATTTAGCTGTTCATTCATGTATAATTTCACCCTAGGAATAATATCTGGTTTACCTTTGACAGTGTTGTAAACTTGGAAGGATTATGACTGGCTTTCCAGTCTTCCATCCTTATCAAAGCTGCAAAATACTTTTTACTGGATGTAAAGTAAAACCAAATGCATCTTTAAAATTCCAGAGGGGTTTTGCTGATAAATCCACTACAGACATAGCTAATTTTGAATTTAGGAATGAAGAAAATGCAAGTGGTAACAGAACTCTGTAGTGGAACTTGTATTAATTTTCATTTACTTTTAGAAATAAATATGAGTCTTAAGGGAAGATTTTTTTATAACAGTATTGAATGGATTTCCTAATAACTTTAGATCTAACTATGAAAATGGATGAAGGGAAGTGGTTTTATGCCATGTTTTAGCACAAGAGATTTTGCTGGGGGGGGTTCATGGGTAATTAGAACAAATCTTGGGGAAATTTTAGGTTCTGCTTTTAGCTTTGCAATCGCTTCAGGTTTGTCCCCACTCTGAGTGTAACCTTTGTATGTCCTGCAAATGAGCAGGATGAATGCGGAGAGGTGAGTGCACTTAACATGCTAAAATAGCATTTTAAAGGTTTTTGTTCATATTTCCTATAGTGGACCTTCCCTTTCTAAGCATAGCCCAGCTCTTTGTGTTTTAAGAAAAAAGAACACTTAAACCAGATCCCATGAATAAGAAGCTAATTCAGAGCAAAAAATTGTTGAATTATACATGAGTAGCCGTTGAAGCTGTAGTGTAATGACTGCACTCTGGTTTTAGATGTGTAATGCCTTTTTAAGTGGCTTGAAGAGTGATGAAGCTGTGATCAGAACAATGTGCTGAAGACAAACGTGAGAGAAATATCAGGTTTAATGAGGTTACACTGGCATAGGAGCAGGAATGTAGCTAACTGCTCATGTCAGTGCACTTTGTAATTCAGTGACGGGTAACATGGTATTCAGCAATTTTTTCTAAATCTGTGATTATTACTGGTATTTCTTAATGGCAGTATGCAGTGAGCACTGTGCCTATTTTTAAAAAGAACCATAATTTTTGTGGGACAGACCTGGAACTGCAGTAAATTGATGACATTTTGTAGTAGCTTAGCTCATTAAACTGGTATTTCTGAAAGCTTCAGTCTCACAGTTTATTGCTTGGCATAATAGTCAGTATTGGAAAAAAAAAAAAACCCAGATGTAATGAATGCATATCTAAAATGGTTGTCTTTCAAATGGAGATAGTGGATCAAATTCTGCTTTGATTTGTGGCAGATTGGGGTGATTCAGGATAATAGTGAACCCAGTGTACAGCAGGTGGTTCAACAGAAAAATCATGCAAATTAGTGAAAATATTTGCAGCAGGAACCTATGAAAAGTATTCACCCTACATAATGTTACAAAACCAGAGCATCTTTAGCTATCAAAGATCTTGATGATTCTTTAAAAAGGGAGATTCAGGAGAGCATTACAGGTACATAGTGGTGTCATTACTCTGTTTGGTGGGGTTTTCACCTTAAGATAGGAGAAAGGCTTACAAAGAAGTTAATAAATATACAGGATAAAGTGAATTTTTTGGCTGTGTGCAGTGAATGGGGCAAATCAGGAAGATAAAATGTAACATTTCAAAAACCCCAGAAAAGCATGAGAAGCCAGGAATTAATACAAAGTGAAATCTGATATGAAAACTCAGGAATCATTCTGTGAAAAGTTATTGGTGGTTGGTTGGGTTTGGTGTTTCTTCCCAAAACTCTTGCACTTAGACTATGTAAGTACATTCTAGGAAAACCCTGCTCTCAACTGCCATGGACAACACAAATGAAGATTTCTTTTGTGTCAGTGAAATCAGGAACCTGGATGTGTTTAAAATATCAAAATAAACAATACTTTTGCAGGAATTTTACCCTAAATGTAAGTGGTACTTTGTGTATTTCCTGCTGACTTTCTGGGACCCAGGAAGCCAACAAGCTGCTCTGACACACAGAGCTTTTCCTGCCAGGGTGGCTATTCCATATTTTGATTTGGTTGGCTTCTTCCGTGTTTCTTCTCTCTCTTTCACGCCTGTCTGAGTGTTTTGATTTGTGCATCCTGTCCTGTTTTCATATGTAGCAAGCAGCTACATTAACACTGGCTCAGAAAGCAGAAGCAGTTGTTGGGTAAGAAGCATCATTTCTTACTGTAGCACTCCCTTTCTGATGGGGAGAGGGAAGTTCATGTAAAGCAGATTTATCTCAGCTTCCATGGCCACTAAATAAAAAGGGTAGGAGGAACAACAAGTGAATTTACACCAAGAAAGGTCCTGTTATTTCTAGATCTGACAAATCTTTCAAGGTTGTGCTTTGGCAACACACGAACTTGATCGTGAAGAAGTAGTTTTGACCTCCTAAGGATAAAGATTTATGAATGGACAATTCCTCTTTACTGTTTTAGTTTTCATCAAAGTGAATATAGAGCTCAGTGCTCAAGTACTTGCTTTTAGTGTCCTGATCTGGTGCTAGCAATAATCTGATGGACATTTGGACTAAATCACCTCTAGATATCCTTTAAAAAAAAAAATTTCTATTGCTCTCTTTCCCTCTAAACAAATCCCTTTGTGATTTTGCAGTTGCTTGAACCCCTATCAGTGGATGCACAGCCCCTGTGAGAGCAGGAGTATAATGGGAAATGGCTTAGAAAATGTTGACAGCAGGGTTTGCTCTAAGCCAAATTCTCTAAAGGATGGAAACTGTTTGTTCTAGTGTCATATCTCCCTGGGATTCCCTGTCCTTGACCTTGGAGCAGGCCATCCTTTGAAGGGTTGTGTTGCTGTCCCTCAGCTGGAGGGAAGAAGTCTTGAATAGCATTTGCACCCACAGCCTTGGGTGTTATCCACGTGGATGTGACTCCTTTGTCAGACCAGTAACTGGGTTACTGGTCTGATCTGCAAAGGGCTTAATCATATTCTTAGTCTGTGAGCAGTGTGCCCAGCTTCATACATCAAACTTATGCCTTAAACACTCTGTCAAATGAGAACAAGAACTTCCCTGTCCTGCAGCTGCTCATTTGTAAAGCAGGGACAGAATTACTTGTTTTCTATGCTGTGTTCCTTTCCTGATATGTAATCTTGTTTGCCATTCAGTAGTTTAGATTACCAGCTTTTAACAGATTGGTGCTTCCTATTTATAAATATTGTATAGAAGATTTTAGGTGCTAAGAGAATCCAGGCATTGATGAATAGCAGTTTGCAGGATATAAATGCCAGCAGTGCTCATTTCCTGATGCTTTTCTTTTTTCCCCAGTATTGCTTTGTCTTCATTTCTGGTACTTCTGGTTTTCATCTGAGACATGATCATGCCAAAGTGTACCAAAAGGCCTTTTCTGAAGGGACTGGTATTCTGAGGGTTGTTCCAATCTTCTTCTTTCCTCTCTTCCCTCCTTCACATTTGCCTCTCAAAAATTCCTCTTTCTTCTTAGCAGGTATTCAAGGCTGTCTCTATCAGACTTTCTCCCTACCTGATTTTTGGGAAGCACTGTAAAAAATGCTGACCATAGCAATAAAAATTTTTTTGGCACAACCCACTCAGCTTCTTTGCCTCTTTTGACTAGGTCCTTAAGCACAGAAACTATAGATGAATGGTTTGTTTTATTACACGGAGAACCAATCTTCTAGGAAGTGGATGAAAAGGAGTCAGTGAGGCAAAGAGGGGGAGAGATTCACATTGGATATCATGGTTACATGAGCTTGTAAGTGTTTTCAGATGTTTTCAGACATTTGGTAGGTAGTGGCAAAGCTGCCTTTTGAACTATGGCTTACAAAGATGCACTTATACCTCGTGACATAGAAAAATGTGTATGTATGCCTGCATTTAATCCCATTTTAAATATGCATGTGTAGCTACAAAGATTATGCACACACACAAGTACTAAGTAGTTTATGTAGTTAATGCTGCATTTGCCGCCTACAGTAGCAACCTCTAATGCAGCAGAGGTTCTTTTTTTCCCCTCTTTTTTTTTTTTTTAAATCCTCTCTGTCTTGCTACATATTTCATTCCCTTAAATGTGCTCACCAATGGAACCATTCCTAATGCTTAATAACGCACTCTACCAGTGATGCACTCTTCAGAACACTGAAATTGATTTTTTTTCTCTAAAACTGTGACCTGCCAGTGTAGCCTTTGTCCTGACTCCTAATAATGCACGATGGTCCTGACAGCATGGGATGTGAGTGTGGATGTTCTGCAGGCATCGGAAAAAAGCAGCCTCAGTGCAATCTCCAGTGCTGTTGAAGGCATTTCATTTGCTGCAAATCAACGTCTGCTTTGAAGAGGAATAATCAATGTGCTTGTTCCTTCTCAAAAGCATTCTTAAAATTACGTTTGTATCATCCAGTGCTTAATAAGGGCCTAGATATGATATGCATGAGGCATCTTGTTAAACTCATGGATGCTTAACACTTTTGAAATTTAGAGTATTAAGGTAAGAACATATCTTTAGGCAGTAACTTTAATGATAATGGTTAATATTGTAAAGCTGTTAAAAATACAAAGAGGATCTGAGCAGCTACCTGTCTGTTCTGGAGCACCTTTGCAGTGGTGCTTCTCCTAGGATAAATTTTAAGAAAAATGCAGTTCTTTTCACTGCCATATTATACCTGCAGCACAGGAGATGATACTGTTTATTCTGTATCATGCAGAGCTGCTTCTGAAATTGTCATCCTAGCAAGGTCAGAGAGACATTTCCATGTCCTTCAAGGTTGGATGGGCAGATTATTTATTTGTTGTTAGTCGTTGTTGTTGTTAGCATTGCTGCAAGTAAATCAGAATTTGCGGGCTTGATGCAGAAATTGCCAGGGTCTGTGTAATGCAGATGAATCAATAACTCCTCGTGGTTTTGAACTCTGTGAGTTTAACACCTCTGCAGTGTCAGACTGCATGTTGTTGGGTGGTTGCACAGCCAATGCTGTTCCTGGGGATATGAACCACTCTTTTTTTCACTTATGCTTTGTATTGCAGTGGCAGTGGCAGCAGATATTGCAAAGTACAGTTAAGCGTGCTAAATGTATAATCCAGCTGTCTTTTAATGCAAGTTGACAGCTGCTGGCAAAGCAGGATGAAATGGTATTCCTGGAGACTTCTGCTACAGATCACAGTCCAAAAAAAATCCCAGTCCCTGCAGGTCTTTCTCACAGGGTTTATTCAGCTCTGTTTGGTGTGAGAAGCACCATATTCCTTTACTGAATTAGCTCTTTGTAGTGCTTGCTGACTCTCCACAATGTTGCTTGCTTATTAACAAAAATTTCACAACAGCAGCAGTATACAGATCATGCTATTTATTATATTGATACATGAAAATATTACCATTTTTATAGATGCAGAAGTGCATTTTTATATTGCTGATTTAGTACCATATTCCAACTGTGTGTCTTAACTAAGAACTGAAGTACATTTGCAGTCTGAGGTTTCACCTTGCTGTCCTGAAGACGCAAGATGAAGTTGGCTGGTGGTAAGAACACGCCCCACCCCTTATTCTCTTTTTCTCTCTTCGGAGGTGATTTACAGCCATAAGGAGGTAACTAGTTTCTTTCTGGCTGTGGTCAGGAGCCACAGGATCACAGCATGGCTGAGGCTCTGGGCATTGTCTAGTCCCTCATCCCTGCTCAGAGCACGTTGCTCAAGACCATGCCTGACTGGGATTTAAGCATCTCTAGAGGATGGAGGTTCCAGGAAATATGTAATATCTTCCTTGTAGTTTTGCTCTGATGTATTAACTGTATGGCGATTTTCCTAACTCAAAAGGTGTATTTGGGCTTGTTAACATGCTGCCCCTCTGTTGCATACTCTGCCAGATCTACTTGTGAATTTTCGAGGCTTTTGAAGCTTTAAAGTATTTCATGACAGCAGTGGTGTTTGTACTGGGATATGGCATAACCTGGGACTCAGGTTCATCTGTTTCTGGATTACCTGTGTGCCCTTATGAAAATTTTATCTGATTTCTTTGTCAGTTCTCTCCAGTGTGTTTCTTTTCTGCTTAGTTTTCAGTGTTTCTGGTGCATAGGGTAGGCTTTGGGGTGAGGAGGGCACCAGTGAAATCCTGACCCTCTCCTGGAGATTCTCTAGTGCAGTATGTGGAAAGTAAAATGTTTGCCTTGGAGGCTAGCTCAGTCTTGTTTAAGTCTAGAAATATTATTGAATGTGAGCATCCAGTCTGTGACAACTAGGAAAGCTGCTGGTTTTGTGAGTGAGCAATTCTCTTTTCAGTAACTTCTTGACACAAAGACAACTAAGGCTTTTGCTGCTGTCTGACAGGGATTGATGGCCCAGCTGCTTTTCAAGATGATGTTCAGAAGATAGGAAGTCAAGTTCAGATTCTCACTGTTGGACAGTCTAGCCATGATGAAGATGATGGCGAGAAAGTGGCTACTGGCCAACAGCAGCAAAACAAGCAAGATCTTAAAACAGCAGTGCAGAAGAAAGGTAAGTAGCTAAAGCTTCCTTCATTTTCTCACTGCTTGTTTGATGGACATCGACTCAATTTCCTATTCTGACTCTCAGCCATAGCCTAAGCACAGTTTGTTAGTTCTGGGTGTCTTCTCCTCAGAGCCTGTTAGGCCCTATCCTGTTTCCTAAAAAAATCCAAAACCCCAAACCTAAAAAATATAAACCAGTGAAGTTCTCTCTTGTCCCAAGGAACAAGAGCTCTGCAGGCTCTCGGGGATGTGACTGTCCCATCTGTAGTGCAGTGCCATTATTTAAGTACCAGGCAGATGCCAATGCTCACATTCATCTGTTCACATTTTTATAATGTACAACTCTGGAAATCACTTACTTGATGGTTAAAAACCAGCATGAAATAGCAACATTCAGACTAGAATATTAATTTTAGTGGTGCAGTCAGTTACACATAGTTCATGTTTTTGTAGTGTCTCTTCAGGGTTTCAGAGGTGAAAAGTACACCACGTTCTGCAGCATTTCTCACACAGAGTCCTCAAATGTTCTGGAATTTATTTTTCTTTTTCCAGAGGCATGCATGCTTTTGGAGATAGACTGTGTATGTGCACATCATGCATCTGTCTCTTCCTTCCTGCACTGTTGTTATCTCCCCTTAGACACAAACCATAGGAAGGAAAAAAAAGTCCCCAAACCCTCACAAAGCGTTTTCTGAAGACATTTGCTTTGGAGTTGTTCTTCTTCAGTGTACAGCTTTTGAAGCAAAGATGGCTCAAGCCAAGAGTGCTCTGATGCTTTAAGAATAAACTCTTTGTATATAAAGAGGAAAATGTAAGTGCAAACTTGACTCGTGTAAAATGGATTATTCATACCTAAATGCTGCCTCTTGTCCACAGAGCAGTTCTCACTAAGATTCATTTTTTCTGGGACATTCCCCTGCAGATGTGAGCAGCTCCAACTGAAATGGGCAGATTTTCTCCAAGTGCACTATTTCCTGGGCATTTGAGTTGCAGGGATGTTGGGCATGACTAACAAGTTCTGATCTGTGTGGTGATTGTGTTGCCTTAGACCATGGCTCAGAATATTTAATCATCAGGCACACTACTAAACTAAAGCTGATTGACTCAAAAAGTACCCACTGACTTTGCAAATTAGGTCACAGCACTCCGATTTTTACTCTGGGGGACACTTCTCATTTTGATGGTTTTTTGCCAGATTATCATATATTTTTGTTCTCTCCAAATTTGTGTTTATTTTTTAATAGAAGCAGAGAGGGAAAAATTTTTGGTTTGCATTGCTTCTGTTTATTCTCAAATATATCATACAACCTTTTTTATTAGGTCTGAGTATACTCCTGCTCAGAACAGACACTGCCAAAATGAACCACTAGTGTGTTTCAAGTTGAGGTGAGGGGAACACTTTTATTTAAATGGGAATACTGAGGTTTATTTGTTTTTATTAACAGCAGAGCTGTGCTGGGTGAGACACAAAGATATTCAGACAATACCAGCAGCATCTCTGTAAATTATTTTTACTATGTATGGTTTGCTACTTGATACCAGCAGAGATGCTTGTTTTGAGAAAGTTTTGAGTATCCCACCATTCATGTGATACTTTATGCAGAGATAGAGCTCTTCATGTGGATTCCCACTGCCACTTCACTGCTTGTGGCATGTCCTTATTGGCATGTCACCTGAAAAGTGGCTAGAGTTGCTGTCTCCCATCAGGCCTTCTCTTGCATGGAATAGGAGCAGAAGGAGAAGTACACAAAGACAAGGCACTGCACAAAGGGTGCCCTTGTCCATGACAAGTTGAACAGGAGCCAGCAGTGCCCTGGCAGCCAGGAAGGACAGCTGTGTCGTGGGGGCATCAGGCACAGCATCGCCAGCCAGGCAAGAGAGGGGATTGTCCTGCTCTGCTCTGCGCTGGGCCGGCCTCGCCTTGAATATTGTGTGCAGTTTTGGGTGCCACAGTATAGAAGACATTAAACTGCTAGAGAGTGTCCAAAAGAGGCCACAAGGATGGTGAAGGGTCTGAAGGGGAAGCTGTATGAGGAGTGGCTGAGGGCATGTGGTCTCTTCAGTCTGGAGAAGAGGACCCTGAGGAGAGACCTCATTGTGGTCTTCAACATCCTCATGAGGGGAAGAGGAGGGGCAGGTACCAATCTCTTCTGTGTGGTGATCAGTGACTGGACCCGAGGGAATGGCCTGAAGTTGTGTCAGAGGAGGTTTGCGTTGGGTATTAGAAGAAGGTTCTTCACCCGGAGGGGGGTTGGGCTCTGGAAGAGCTCCCCAGGGCAGTCGTCACAGCACCAAGCCCAACAGAGTTCAAGAAGAACTTGGACAATTCTGTGAGACAGATGGGGGGACTCTTGGGGTGTCAAGGACTCTTGTGCAGGGCCAGGAGTTGGACTCCATGATCCTGAAGGATCCCTTCCAACTCAGCTTATTCTATGATTCTATGAAATGCTAACTGGTCTCGTGGAGAAAGCTGAATAGCTGAATACCATTGGATTTGCATAGCCCCAGTTTGTGCCTGTTTCTGCTCTTTGGCACTAACCTGGTGGAGAGAAACTTCTCTTAGCACGTGTCTCTCCTTCCCCAGTGAGTCAAGGTCTGTAACAAGACAAGAGGTTATAGGCTACAGAGTGTGAAAAGAATATGCCACTTGCAAGAAAATGCCAAATGCTTCATTTGATTTCTCCATCTGTTGGAAATTGCCATCCTAGAATAATTTTCTTCCTGGAGGAAATATTAGTCCTTTTGATTTCCAAAGTGTTAATCTGTAGAGTTCCTCCCTGGCAAATGAGTCACTAGGACAGAGTCAGACTTCCATAAGTTTTAACACTGAATAACATGTAGTCCTCATACTTATCAGTTTCCAATATGTCTCTGTAAAGGGCATGGAATGAGCAATTGGGTCTTAGTTCTTCTTTGCCACCTGAAGTTTTGAGATTTAGGGAAGGGATCAATTTCAATTCTGGATTCCAGAACAGGAGCCCCCTGAAGTGTTTTTTCCTGCAGGTCGTGAGTGCAGACTTTTCTAAGGCTGGCACAGAGTTTTCACCACTAAAATATTGGTGGTGAAATAGTGCGCACAGGTGTGGAAATAAACCAGTTCTGTCTGTGGATATGAATTATGGCTTTATTGTGCAGCTGCCAGCTGAGGAGATAGACTGTGTCTATTACCCATGCATAGAGCCTAGAACATGATTGTCCGTATTAAGAAATAATGCTTGTGATTAAAGAGTGTGTGATTAATAATGAATGAATTCTACAGGCTTTGAAAATATCTGTTGACCTGTGAACGCAGGCCTCCCTTGCATAACCAGGTCCTATTGAAAGGTTTTGCTGTCATGCTCTGTGGTGTATGTCAGCACTGGGGGAGCTGAAGAAGTGGATAATGAGAGCTTTCGCGGGGGAGCTGAATGCAATGTAAGCATTGCTTATGCTCCTGGTTTACTTTTATACCCTCACTCTTACTACTCTGGAGGTGTTTCACTATCCAGTGTGTGTCTGGATATTCTAAAGGGAAATGCACTAAAGTTACTGGAAGCAGCAATAAAAGCAAAATGTATTTTAATGCCTTTTTTGCTGTCTTTTTTTTTATCTGTTCCAAAATTTGAACTGAAGAAAACCATTACTGAGTCTATATCTGTTGTTTATATTTCTGTACATCAGTTTGGTTCGGTGTCTGCTTGTTACAGACCAAGTTCATATTCCAGAAGACTCAACTACAATAAAATCTCTATGCATATCCCTGGAGCTCCCAAAAAAACCAGTTTAGAGAACCTGATTTCATCTTTGGATGATGAGGATGCAGAGGCACAGGGACTTATGTAGAATTTAGGCCATCTGAATATGTATCTCAATACTTCTTTCAACGTTCCTGACTCAATATTGTGTAGAATCTGTGTGTATCGCTTATGTCAATCAGGTTGGAGGGTTTTTATTTTATTAGAATTCCAAAGTAGGCCCAAACCACACCATGAAGTGCACATCAGGCACAGAAGCATTGGTGGCACAACTGCTCAGTGTGAATGATGTTTGCTGAAGCTTCAGCTCTGTGATCCAGGGCTTTTTCACTTTATTCAAGGTACTGAAAGTGAAGATCACAGCAGGTATAAGCAGGTAGAAGGTGAACTTGTTTGTGCAGTGCAGAAATTGTGAATCCAAGCAGCAGCATTGTGGCCCCATCCCATAAGCCTTTAGCCCTGTGTGGAGTCCTCTTGCCAGGTTACACTTGTTCACTCAATTAAGGGTTTGCAGAATCAAACCCTTGGATTTTTTCCTTTCCCAGATCCCCATGCAAATACATCCTGGTCCTCTTCCACCTCCCAATCCAGTCTTGTCGCCCTGGATCATGTTCCTGGTGAGTACAGAAGGAAAAAGTTAATTATGTCCATGCTGCTTGCCTCTGGAAATCTGCATTTCATTTATCCTTCTACATTGGACTTACCCATAATGGGAATTCTGGACCAAGTGATGGTTTTTTGGTTTTTTTAAAGGATACAATATAGCCTGTAATATATGGAATTTAGAGAGCTTGAACTTGGGTATGGGGTGGCTTCATCTGCATGATACTCTTTGAAAAATTAGGCCTGGCAAACGTCCCACCATTGATGCTTTTTGCTGCTAAGACCTATTTGATGTTCAAAGTCGTGTTTCCCTTTGAAATGTCTGAGGTTTTGAATTCCTGTAAAGTCAAATTTTCAAGTGCTATAAGGCAGTTCTGTTGACCTGGGCTGATACTATTCTTTACATGAAATAAAGATGCAGGAGAACATTTCCTTGATGTGAATGTTTCTTCTTCGTCTAAGATGTGCTCTTCAGCAGATCACACAGCTAAAAGGGTGCTGTAAAAGGGCTTGTATTTTAATTGTGAGGGTTTCCAAGTGGCTGTGCTAGGTTGTCCTCTGAGCTCCAATTTCAGCTTTCTGATTTTGTGTTGTGTTTGATATACTTGATTGGATGAAGATGATCTGAGTTTAGTTCCTAACCAGATATTTGCCCCTGCATCACTGGGTAACTTGATCCTCTCTGTGGGATGGAAACCATGATGTTTCCTTTCTCTTTTACTTGAATGTTTAGGCTTCTCAGGAGAGCTGCTGTCTGACCCATGTGTTCATGCTATGCCTCAAACAATGAACCACTCCAACACCCCCTCACTCACCTGTGAGCCTAAGGGTGCAGCAGTCTAATAAATGGTGTTTTACAGCAAGTATGGGCAGCTTTAATCTATCACTATTTCATATAAGTGTGCTGTTTTCTCCTCAGGCATTTCAAGTAGCATGAATTTTGATGAGGAAGAAGATGAGGAGGATGAAGACAGCTC
This sequence comes from Promerops cafer, assembly GCA_013398275.1. Taxonomy (NCBI): domain Eukaryota; kingdom Metazoa; phylum Chordata; class Aves; order Passeriformes; family Nectariniidae; genus Promerops; species Promerops cafer. Next base: position 42,867 of record VZSE01003120.1, on the reverse strand, counting down.
CAGTTCTTCACAGTTAAACAGTAACACCCGGCCTGGTTCTGCCACAAGCAAGAAATCCAATAAGGTAAGGGGAGAGTGCTGAAGAAGGGGTGTGCAAGCTGCTATGATCTGCATGATTTCAGGATGCACTCAGGACAGGCCTGGCTTTCTTGTTGTGTTTTTAATATGCACTAGAGTCTCTCCAAGGTGACTTAATGTGATAGCTCTCAGGCTTCGCAAGAGCAAGCAATGAAAATAACGACTTGGAGAAAAGAATGGCAAATATTGTCTGAACTTGAATGAAGAGAAAGGGGAACAGTAAATATTTACCTTTCTACCTCTTGCAGGTGCTCAGAAGGATCTTTTGTTTCCATTGACTTTTTCTGGGCACTTTCCCACCCTGTTCTCTCTGCTAACATCCAAACATAAAATAAGACTTGGGCTGGTTCAAATATTCTGAATCACAAGCTCTTGCTTAACCAGTTGGTGGTGCCCTGCTCTTTTATATGCTGCATTGGCTTCTCATCTTTGTTAGATCTCTCTGGAGCTTAAACTCTTACTCATTTCTTCCTTTCATCAAAGGCCACCACTGTCCTTGAGCATGGCCTTTCTGACAGAAGGAGTTTGGTGAGACGGGAAAGTATGAACCAGGGTTTGCTCTGTAACCCCTGTACAGCATTCTGTCTGTGCAACCACCTTGTTCTGCTCCACCAGACCAGACCAGGTGGGTCTGTACACAGAGCATCAGCAAGACAATATGGCCCTTGGTTTGACTTTTTTAAAGTGCTACTTCTATCAAATGCCGTTCCTTTGTGCTTATAATCTTGTTGTTAAAAACCCCTGAATTTTGCTTATTGTTTTAGGAAGCGGCCTCAGCCCCCAGTCCTTCTACAAATGAGCCTCTCATAGATGTGGATGATCTGGAGGAGTTTGCTGTCAGACCTGCCCCCCAGGGGGTCACTGTCAAGTGCAGGATCACAAGAGACAAGAAGGGAATGGACCGAGGGATGTACCCTACTTATTACCTCCACTTGGAAAGGGAGCATGGTAAAAAGGTCATAAAATAACTTGAATGGCATACCAGTTGCATCTGAATATTAAAAAAACACCAAAAAAACCTGGAGGATTCTTACAAAGAAAATGTAATCTTATATTTTGAATACATTTTTGTTTTTGCTAGATCTACCCTACAGTCTTCCCAAAGCCAAACAACAGTATCACTTTCTTCCGCTGCCTTTCTTCATATGTCTAATCTTTGGCCTTAAATAATCCATCCATGGCACCTTTATGTGACTGTCAGCAGCTGGGGCTCTCTGTATTCTGTAGCCTGAAAAGCACCTACTTTGAATTCAGCTGGAAGAGCCAGAACAAGTTAGAATGACATATTTAACAAAATAGACCAGATTTAGTTATTTAAACAATAAATAATGGAATGAGTGGTTGAGAAGTCATTTTCCCTTACCAGATTTTTTTTCCTAGTTTTGCTAAATCCCAGGAGATCTTCTGTTACTTTGCTAGTGATGCTTGAAGACAGAAAAATTGCTTATGGTTACCCTATATCAAAGCAGGAAGTGATGTGTGCTAACTCCTTTAGCATTCTAGATTATGTTTTTTTGCATTGCTTAGGTGTTTCTGTTGGCTGGAAGGAAGAGAAAGAAGAGTAAAACTTCTAATTACCTCATCTCTATAGACCCAACTGACCTGTCTCGGGGTGGAGAGAGTTTTATTGGAAAACTGAGGTAAGCAGTGTTAAGTCTAGGAAATTTTCTCTATATAATGTAAAGTTTATTCGATAGTAAGAAGCCTGTAATCCACTATATCTTCTTAGTTAGAGGCTTGACTGCACCATGTGATCATGGTCTTCAAGATCAGCAGTATCCAAGGCATGTTTTCAAAAATGTCTCAAGTATTTACAGGATCACATTTTATTAAAAGTCCGCAGGACTGAAGCTCTTAAGTGCTCAAAGGCCAAATTCTCAAGGGTGTACCGGCACAACTTATCTTAATGGGATTTTCAGAAGTGCATGAGTACATTGTGTCTAGCCTCTATTGATATAAATACTTTGGAATGCACTGTTACACAGTCTGAAAATCCCTTTGGTTTTGCCTGCTCCTCAAGATCCAAATTAGTTATTTACAGGTAGCGGAATTATTTCAGAACCACGTGTTCTGTCTGTCCCCATGTTGTACAACCAGTCTGCTGTTGATCCCTCCATGGAGCCTCTGGGTGTATGTTCATATCATCTGTGTCTGCATTGTATTTTGCACTCCTTTCCATTGCAATAAGAAAGATTTGATCTCACTAATGGCTTTATAAAAGTCACTCCCTATACTCTAACAGGGGTGAAGTAGTCAGGTAAGAAAGCAGATGGTTTTGTAGCAAGCAAGTGTATTTTAAAAACCAAGCAGACACACAAAATAACCCCACCCAACTGTTTCCTTACAGCTTTCTTGAATTTCCTAGTTTGCAAGATGTTATCAGAAATCTCCAGCATGATGATAAGGGACCTTTAGTATACACTTCTGTACTGTACCTTTACATTTTTGTCATTTTGGCCTTTAATCCAGGAATTGCCACGTAGCTGTGAATAGAAATAACAACACTCTGTACTCAGTATTTGCCTTTCCTCTGGGGCCACAGTGGAAAGGATAGATGTCTCAGGCAGCATTGCTGAAAAATGGTGATTGGATTTTCCATTTTTTTGGTAGATCAAATCTTATGGGAACTAAGTTTACAGTTTATGACAATGGAGTAAATCCAATGAAAACAACATCCAGCCTGGAGGCGAGTACCCTGCGCCAGGAGCTAGCTGCTATTTGTTACGTAAGTACTGCTCACAGGCACAGCGTGCAGAAGGGCAGCTCACTTTCTCAAACAGCACACTGAATTTCCTTCTCACTTTTGATTATGTAAATCAGCATTCAGACTTTGATGTAACCAGGCAGCTGATCTCCCCTAGAGAAACTGAGAGGCTGAGTGCAAAGTAGAGGTGAAAAACGTTGTGCAGCAAACAGGGTTGGCCAGTTCTCACCTTTGGTGAGAAGGTGGTGTTAGAGCTCTTACATAACCCTCTGGAAAGGGTAGGGTCACAGCCTGCAGGCACCACCTGAGGGAACCTCCTGGACTGAGAAGAGTTGTGCATGTGGCATTGCTGCTCTAAAGCATGATTGTTTCTTGTGGCATTTTGGAGGAGACCTCTCTGATCCAAACCATTGGTAGCTGACAGCTAGGTCTGCAGGAGCTGCGATTGGGATAAAAACCTCTAAAACTCCTTTTTACCAGGAAAAAACCCAAGTAAAATCCAAAATTTGATTGAATGAGAGAAAGAGGGCTCTTACAGGAGAGTAAATAGCATTTGTCAGGAGCAATGCAGACAATCAAGACTTGAAACACAGTTGCTGTTGCTTCATGACTGCTGGATTAATAACCTTTTTGGTGAGAGTGTCTTTCTGTCCAGAAATATCTGGCCCAAGAAACCCTTTCCAGTGAAAACTGGTATGTACACAGCTACAGGAAGTTGTCTGGTATCACAAATCAACACCTTCCGATAAAAATATCCAAGAATGACTTTTCTGAAGAGTTCCTGCCCAGCTCTAATCACAGATGCCTGGAAATCTCTCAGGTTGAGGTCCACCACATACCCTGTGTATGCACAAAATGCGTTCCCAGAAGGATGAGCTTTGGGCTGTGGGGAGCAATGCATCTGGAAGTTTTCCAAAAACATGGAAGAGAGGCCATCTTTTCTGCTCAAAGTGTTGAGGGAGCTGAAGGAGGGCAGTATTGGCTGCCAGCACACTCTCTTCCTGCTGCTTAGGATGCAGTTTTAATGTGGATAAAGTGTGTGTGTTCATGTGTGCTGTTACTCAGGCGCATGATTTTTGGTTGGAGACAGATGAGCAGATACATATCCCTCCCTTCCTGTTGGATTTGAAATTCTGAGAATTTCCAAAAATTCAGCTTGCTGGATTTAAAAAGAGACTCCAGGATTTGAGGTAACTTTGACTGAAGTCTCAGTAGAAGCCTAGCAGAACATACATGTTTAATAAAGTAGTTTTCCTGGTTCATATATGATCACATTCCCTGGAGCCAGGCAACTAATCTGGTGCAAACTGGAAATGCAAAAAGGAAACCAAAGCCAATTTTTAAAAAGTTATATATTGAGAAATTTAGGCATTGCTTAAGTCAACAGCAAATGATACTTGAATGATGAACAATACCAAATAAAAAGCTGTTGTGGTCAGCAGAGATAATTAGAAGTATGGGTGTTGGAAAGAACCAAATCATGGCCACTGTTTGGAGAATGGGGCTGAGATAAGCTGCTTTTATGTCTGTAATCAGCAGTTTGAAACTGGTATATTTGTATAAGAAAATTACTTGTTCCATTGATATTTTGGTATTAATGGAGAAAGGCAGCAGGCTTGCAGGTGTGCTGTGGCCAGAGGACAAAAGGAAATTGGAATTATATTTCATTTCAAACTAGCCAGGTTTGCCAAAGTGAGATTATTGTTCCTGGCTGCAGCAGAACCAGAGCAGAGAGTGCCAGGAAGAGCAGAGCCGAAACACCCCTGTCCTAAGGCAGTCTTTTAATTCCTGCCCTGAGATTTCTCCTGCAGCAAAAGCTATAAAAACAATACTTTGAAAGCACCGCTATGCCTCTCACTGTCCCTCAGCTCATCTGAGCAATTACCCTTGTGGAGATCAAGCTGTACTCAACTTACTGAGCATGACCTGCTTAATCATCTCAGCAGGTCTAATTTATATAGGCAGAAACTGATGATGCATCTGTGGCTGACTGTGGGATAAATGTGGTGAGGGCTCTCTTTGTGGAGCTCACCTTAAGATGTGTTTCAAGCAACACGAATAGAGCTAGGCAAGGTCAGAGTTTTCTCAGGTGCTGTTAACCACTTTTACTCCCCTCGCGTTGGCAGCCCAGCATATTAATAAACCTGCAGCAGCACCTAATGGCTGATTGCAGAATCGTTGGCAAAATTTATTCAGGAGCAGCGAGGCGCAGCTGTGCCACTGGTACCAGGATTTTCTGTGCTGGATTCTGTAGTATCTCACAGTTCAGGCTGTGTCAGATTCCAGGCAGTGAGCTCAGCTGATACTCTGAGCTGTGGCTCAGGTTTCAGTACAGTAGCAAGACTCTGTGCTCCCACTCACACCTCGAACACTTGCATCGTGCTCCTCCAGGTTTGTGGATTTTGTGAGTTGGGCCTTCCTAGGAATGGTGGTTTCTACAGAAAATATTAAGGACAAGGTACAGCTGTGTGAAACAAGCCCAGGAAGAGAAGTGGCTGCAAGAAAATGGGCACAATAATATTGTGAATCTCCTGGGAGCTGCTGGGATATTCACCTTGCTGCTTTTATCATGGCAGCTATTGCCACTAAAGCAACGTGCTCACATAATTATTTGAAAGTGTGTAAGATTCTAAAGGCAGCCCTGGGAGAGGCTCTGTGTTCCTGCAGCCCGGTTTGAGACTGACTGGATGGGCTAAGGCAGAGACTGCAGCAATACTGGGCTAAGTCCTGAGCTGATAAAAATCACTGGTGTCCTGCTTGAGTCAGTAGGGCTCTGCCAGTGAATAACATTTGTGTTCCTGTGTAAACCAAGACTGTCAGTGCTTTAAAATGGTGTGAAATCAGAATTTTGTTTATGTTCCCCTAACAATACCCTTTGTAGTCTTAAATTTCCACACACAAAAGAGTGGAGGAGGGAAATAAAAGAGAAGCAGGGAGTGAGGCAGGAGGTGAGGTAATTTTAATAATTTTCCTCACATATTCCATGTGTGTGTAATTTCAGTTTGTTACTGTGAGTTTAGCAAAAGGGTAGCATTTGCCAGCACAGCGTGTGATAATTGGTGATGGTGGTAATGTGCAACTAGTAGCCATTCTCTTATCATGTGCCAGAAGTACCAATTTCAGTGTTTCTGAGTAAACCCAAAGAATATAGTCCTGTTTTTTTCCTCTGCTTGTTGGGAGGGAAGTGATTCAGCACTATTATTTAATTTTACCTTCAACAATGTCTTCAACCAGTCAGCATCTAAATTAATTATGTATAGCATAACTGCAGCTTGAGGAGAAGAAAAGCTTGTAAGGCATAGCAGAGAAGCCCAGAATTGTCAGTACTTAGTGGAAAATAAGCATAAGCATGAATCTTTTCTTAGAACTTGTCCTCTGCTGTGCTGAGTCTCTCCTACTTCTAAAATCTGCTGGCAGTCATATCAGTTTTCATCTTGCCATGATGCAGAAGCAACTGAACCGATAACATGTTTTACTCTGCCAAAGGAGGGGACATAAATGATTCAGAAAAGAGGTAGAATCTTCCCATTAATGTGCAGAGTTAGGAAGATATATGAATATGCCTGGATTGCTTCAGGACCACGCAGTAAAATAATCCAGTAGAATTTCTCTTGCATGCCTGCAAATCTTTAATGAGTTGTGGAAAATCTCCAGATGGTTTGCTGGAGCAGGCAAAAGTATTTCAAAGGTCTGATGATGCCAAAGCTGTGGGTATTTTAGGTGGATATTTTCAGATGTTTCCAGTGGGTTAAGATGCATGGATTTTTGCTTGCAAAAGTAGAGGTGCTTTAATAAGTTTAGTGTTGCATAAAATCAGGACATTTTAATTAAAAATATAAAAGCAGAGGCAGCTGAATACATCACTTTTAAATGTCCCAGTGATAAAGCCACACCAGCTGGAGCCTAGGAGTATCTGGTTCTTGGCATCCTGTCGTATAGTACTGGGAATAATGGGAATATTCTTCCTGAGATTCCTTAGTGCATCTTCAAAGTCCTTAATTTCAGTTTGGCAGATGGGGAAAAAATACATGTGACTGAAAAAAAGCTATCACAAAACATGAGGAGATGGAGTTCAAGGTGTCACTGTTTAATTTACTGGGCTAGTGCTAAAATCAGGTTTTACTGGAAAATATTGCTCTTTACTTTTTCTGGTTCAGAAGCAGATGATAACTTATTGAAATATTTGACCCTGGTTGCTTCTGTGGCAGAAAAAAAGGTGTCAGATGAAAATAAGGCTTTAGGCTGGTTTTGATTTTAGTGGTTGTGTTTTGAGAGGACAGTGCAATGCTGGAGTGCTCTTGTGATAAGCTGGTCAGGAAAGCATCAGATCATGTTTAATAGAAGAACTTGTATTTTCTGTGGATTTATTTTTGCTGCCCATATGGTTTCTTTACTTTCCCTGTCCTCACAGCTAGAAAATTTGCCTTCATGCTATCATGTTTGTTTTTTTACTGTGGTCAACTCTAAGCAAACTTTGAAAACCACAGCACTGCTATCAGGTGCTCTGACTAGCATTTTGTTTACTTTTGTGCTGGCTCTGGAATAAATGGAGCTGGTCCCATATATTTAATTTTGTCTTACATCAAAACATGTGGCTGCATTTTTTGATTTTTAAATTGCAACTACTTTATTTTGGGATCTAGCAGTAGCCAAGCAATCTGGTTAATTCATATCCTTTTTTAACAAAGGGATTTAAAAAAAAAAGAAATTAAGTTTGCTGGCAGCCAGTGTTAGAAGTGTTTTTAGAAACCTCTCTATTTCCATTTTTCCTGTTGTTGGAGCTTCTAAGACAAAGCTAGAATGTTTGGCAGTGCCAGTGAAGGTGGGAGTTTCAAGATATTTTTTGAGTTGACTAACAAATAAGTTCCCTGGGCTGCCACCATTTCTTTCTGCTGAAGAAATTAACTTTAAAAAATAAAGAACATGATGAAATCTTTTCTAAACATTTTTAGGAAACAAATGTCCTGGGGTTTAAAGGACCTCGTAAAATGAGTGTGATCATACCAGGAATGAATATGGACCATGAAAGAGTTTCCATCAGACCACGAAATGTAAGTCTTACCAGCAGCTAGCACTAAAAATTACTTGAATTATTTTTCAGGTAGAGTTGGGGTTTTTTATTTGCATTTCTGAAGGTCTAGAAGTTAATAAAATGGTATTCAAACAATTGCAGAACAATGGGATGTGTGACTACTACTGTGACTCACAAAAGCACTACAAATAAAGTATTTTGATAACAAAAGGTACAACTAACATTTATCAAACTGTGGAAAGGATTCAAACGCACGTTTGCATTTAGATCCTCAGAGTTCTCAGTTTCATTCATTGAAGCTGTTTTGAGGATTGAGGGTAAGAGTTTAGTCTTTGGGCCAGGACTGATGAATTTTTTCTTCCCTGTTAATGTATTTTTTGCCACGTGAGTCTGTTAAACTGACGCGTGTATCTGTGGTGTGTGCAGGAACATGAGACGCTTCTTGCAAGGTGGCAGAACAAAAATACAGAGAGTGTCATTGAGCTGCACAACAAAACACCAGTCTGGAATGATGACACCCAGTCCTATGTTCTGAATTTCCATGGTCGAGTCACTCAAGCCTCGGTGAAGAACTTCCAAATTATCCATGATAATGACCGTAAGTAGAGCTCTCTTCCTGTAAGGTATAGAAACAGCACTGCATGCACAGTCTGGGAGGGATTCTGCCCTCACAGTTGTCCCTGAGCAGGTTTAATTGAGATCTGTACAAGAGGCTTCAATGTTCTATACAGAAGCCATCTTCTCTCTGTTCTTGCAAAAAGTACTTTTTATATGTGTGATTTTTTTTGACACTAACAAGTCTTGCAACCCTTTATCACTCAAGCTGTCCTTGCTTCTCACTCTGCTATCAGCACACCCACTTGCATGAGTAAGTGCTGTGAAGTTTGATGAGTGAGCATGTTTGGTTGGTATTTTGTTGCTCTGGGACAGAGGGCAGTGTTGGATGCCTGCTTATTTAGTGAGGGCTGCAAACAACAGTAATGCTTTTTGCCTTTTCTGACCTTTCTTGCAGCTGACTACATCGTGATGCAGTTTGGCCGCGTGGCTGAGGACGTGTTCACCATGGACTACAACTACCCAATGTGTGCACTACAAGCCTTTTCCATTGCCCTTTCCAGTTTTGACAGCAAGCTGGCTTGTGAGTAAAGGGGCATGGGTGAGCATCCTCTCAAAGGAAGCAGTTTGCCATATGATTCCCAATTCCTGCTGGTGTCACTTATGGTCCATACTAAAAAGGTCAGGGAAAAATGAAGTTGTGGAAGACCACTCTGTTGCCGAAGAGAAAGTAAAAGGAATCTTCTAAAAATTCAGGAAATTATATTTTCCTTTTTTTTCTGTCATATTTTTCTGGAAGTGACATCAAATTTTTGTAAATAGGAGCTGTCTCTCATGTCCCTGGTTATGTTATGGATGTGTGCCATGATGTACTGCACTGTGGCTCCAGTAGCACCATGACAGTGGTGTCTTTTTTAAAATCCAGAAAGGGTGTGAGTGCTCCAAAAGTTTCTTTTTACATTTAAGAATCATTCCGAGGCTGCAATTGTACCTCAAGGTTGCATTCCTACATCAACTAATCAGAGCTTCACATCATCCAGCATAGGAGAAAGATGAGGAAAAAAGATGCACTTTTTTGTTTTTTGATTGTGCAAGGATCTCATGTAGTATAAAGCCGAGTCTGAAGGTTGAAAACCTCTGCTGGACTGAACTTGATGCATTGCTATTGTACATATAGTAGGGCATGATGAATTTTAATTGCAGTAGGAGGAAATGGAGAAGTGGAAAGCACAAAATAATGTTGCACAAGTCACTTGAATTCTAAGCTGTCATTATGTTTTAACATCTACATGCTTTTTAATTTGTTTCAAATGGAAATGTATTTGCAGTACAGAAAGGGAAAAGGAAAACATCTAGATGCCAAGAAAGCATAACTTATGTTGAATTTGGCATTTCGTGGGCTGGGAATTTATATCCTTGTATTGCTGTGGTAATTCAAACACATATTTTGTATGAAGTGATATAAACAATTGGATAAAGGCACACTGCAGAGAGTCTGATTATTTTGAACAGGCTGTGTAAAGCTGAGGAAGGTAAATGGAAATATTTTATTAAATTTGTCTGGCCTTTTGAGCTTTTACAATTTGTTGATCACATTTTTTGAACTTTGAGCAACAATCACTTTTCATATTTATTTGCCATTGTAAGAATGCTTGAAATCGATTGAAACTGTGTATGTTGTTCTCTGATGTAAACGTGCCAGCTACTGAGCTAAATCCTTCTAGGCAAATCTAGTGTATGCTGCATACGAATGAGACACTGGCAGGACACAGAATAGCCTAAAATAGTGCAGATTTTGAGTGTCCTTTTTTTCTGATCTATCTGTAATATGTAAACAAATACCATTTCAAAACAAAACACAAGCAAAGAACAAGCCATTGTTATCTTCTCTCCTGAACATTTCAAAACTAGGAGCTGCAACTTGAAACCACATTGTAAAACATCTTTAAAAATAATGGTCTTGCTGCCATTGTTCTGTGCAATGTTGTCCAGAATGGCACACAGAGTCATAGAATTTATATGTTCACCAGAAGGGTGTGGAAATGTGAGGAAAGTAGTAGCTGTGTTTTGTACTGTGTGTATTCAGGCCCTCCTTTTTATTCCTTATAAACTCTTGCACTGCACAACCAGAGAATATGCAATGTAAAAATGAGACCAAATCTGATTGTCTCATAGTTGACAGGCCCTTTTTCACTGTAGGGCACAGGCCATAAGGTTCTCCTTAAGGTCATGCCATTTGGACTCTTATCATTTCAACTAACAAAAGAAATATGCTCTCTTCACCTTAGCCTTCAGCTCTCCTTCCCAGTATACAGACAAAGGAATTTCAGATAAGAGATGAAAATAAATAATTGCCAGTATTTTCTTCTAATCTTTTAAACAATCTATGGGAAGAAAGTCTGCTGGCTTTAAACAGTGTTTTGTTGATTTATTCAGCGTGTGAAATATATCTTTAATTAACAGGAAGCTTTGTCTTTTTTTTTTTCCCCTCATCTTTTTGCAAGTAGCCTTTCCATGCAATGGTATAAAATGGAAAGACACCTTTTGTTTGAGAGAAACGAGCATCAGTTCCCTCCATGAATGATGGAAGTGTTGAGTCATGAGCTGCAGGGCGATACTTTGGCTTTGCACATGGGTGCTTTGTTTCTCTCTGTAGCTGGTAATTTCCCACAATTTCACATCCCCATCTGTCATCTCACTTTGGATTTAACAGAGAAGGCCCTTAGGCCTTTGCTTACCTCATGTCAGCCTTTAAAAACTAGCTCCAGTGACCACCAGAATTTTTTGTTTGGACTGCTCCAGAACCAGTCAGGAGTTCCCAGGGCTATTTAGGTGTGATGTGGATTTCAAGAACTCTGCAGCATGGGAATGGCTGAATCTGCATGGCTTGAATTCTGTGCCTTGCCAGTCACACACTTACTTTAGAGTCTGAGAAAGTGGCACCTCACACAGTTTTCTGCCTCTGTCTGTGCACAACACTGTGTCAAAGGAACTGAGTGTCTCATGGTGCAAATACACAATCTGCTTTAGTGGTGGAGCTGGTTTAGGAAGGGTTATTTTTAACCCAGATCATAACAATGGTCTGACTCACATCATGACCCCCCAGGGAACTGGCATGAAAGGAAACTCATGTGCAGTGAACTCCTGCACAAGGGTGAGAATGAGGGGCTGGGGAAAGGCTGCAAGTTCAGCTTCTTGGGACAGTTTTGCTGCCAGCACATTGTGTAACTTCACTCTCACTGCATGTTCTTCCCAGCCAGGTATTTTTTTTTAACCTGTAACCATGCCAGGAGGAAAGTGGTGACTCAAATTCCCATCATCTTAACAGAATCGTACAGGGCCATCAGCCAACGAGCTGCTGAGGGAAAAACTCCGCACAATAAATTGAGGTCACTAGAGGGGGATGTTAACCTGGGACTAAGAATGAGGAACTCTCATTAAATCTGGTTCAGTTAGAATAGGATTTGTTCCTAATGCCCTTTGCCAAAACCCTAATTCCTCACTGTTGTTGAGCAAGGTACTGGGTTTGATTCACTTGGCTTTCACCATCTGCTCTGGGAGCAATTTCAAAGATTAATTTCAAATCTATACAGTTTCTGATGGATAATTTTTGCTGGATATTTTCTGGTAAAGGTCACATGCAAGGTGATACCACAAGCTTTCCAGCACATATCTACATTTTGTCCTCCTAACTTGGAAAAGTCAAACCAGGTTCTGTCTTAGCGTAGAGTTATACCTGAAATTACATTTTCCTCACAAAGTTACATTTTCTTCCCCATCAGCAATAAAATCTTGGTACTAGTAAGTATTTTCAGAGGCACATGCACACTGAAGTAACCAAGAAGTAGTTAGTGGTACACTCCTGTTAGTAACTTCTGCTGGGCCTGCATTCAGTGTGTTTACTCAATGTAACAAAGAATAGAATGGCCCCAAGCTGTGTATTTCCTTCACAGTCTCAGTGAATGTTTGGATACAGTAGATTTAATGTTATTTAAAATACCAATATTGATGATTTTTTGCATCTGCTGTTGATTTTGGCAGAGTTGTAAACAAATTCCTTGCCTGAATTGCTTATGGGCAAATGCTGCATGCTTTAATGAGAGTTCTTAATCTAACTTGTCACTCTGTTTACATCAAACAGTTTCTTCCTGGCCCTTTATCTAATTTTCTTCATCTCTGATGTTCTGTTCCTTCTCATTCTCTTTACAATTCCTTTATCTGCTCTTCAAGGATGTGCAGCTCAAAAGTGTTTGACAATATTGCTCAGTGATCTCTCCACAGATGAATAATGCCTTTGGTGCACATTCAGTGATGCTCCTACAATAGAAGCCTTATCAGAGGAGTGAATTTGGCTCTTTGGATTTTCAGTAGAGTAAATTAACACATTAAAAGGTAGCAGATAAAAAAGCTTGCCTAAAATACAATCAGAATTTTTTTCAGTAAACATTCAGTTTCCAAACCACGGGTTGCAAATCAATGAGCAGAGCTGTCCACAAGCCTGGAGGCAGGCTGTTAGATTCCCTTTGTAGTGCTGCCTTATTTTTCCTTTTTCTCTTTTTCTTCTCAAAAGGTTGGAAGTGATTTTGTGAGCTGAATTGTGTTGGTGGCCTAAAATAGTTTATTTTTTAGAAGCTAGGCATCACTCTGTTCCTTTTGTAGGATAATATATGGCACATAAAACAGTAATGTCATAGGCTTTTGTTAAAAATTCTGCTGTTAAGAAATCAGTGAGAATGGTTTTGTAATAATTACTGGGCAAACCTCTTACTATTCAAGTTGCCTTACAATAGTGCTGGAGTTCCCAGCTGGCTGTCCTCATGAGATCCTAGCACTGAAGGAGTTGGAATAAAAAGGGCTCTGTAATAAAATCTGGTGGCTGCACAATTGAAAAATATCATTGTGAAAAATATCAAATGACACCACAGAGTTTTATCGGTCATGGGGAACCAATGCCATCAATTAAAACTTTCTGAGGTTTTGCTCCCTTGTGGTGAACAAAGTAGGGGCTTTAAACAAGCAGAGACACCAGTGAGCTCTCTAAAAGTATTGGGCATTAGACCTACTTTACTGCTATTAAAATCTTACCCCTACCTGGGTGATGCCCTTTAAAAAAATCAGAAAATCAACCCAGTCCTTACTATGGAAAATCATTCTCAGTTCTTGCATTATAGCTTTTTACAAATTTTATTATTAATTAATTTGTAATTTCACATAAGGATAAAACAAGGATGAGGAAAGAAGAGTTTTTGCCCTGAAGAGATGACGAGTCTAGACCAATATCAGATTATTTTGTCTTCGTTTATTGTAGTAGGACAAGATAAGGGGTTGCCTGGTATTCTGGGCAGAGAAGGTTTCTCGTAATGTATTGCAGGTATCAGAGGGAAGATTTTGGGTTTGATCCTGTGACATTCTAACTATTTGCCCCATACTATCCCACTGCTCTCCTAAAACATCATTTGTGAGATTTTTTTCCTGCTTTTGCAGAAGCCTATGCTTATTAATCAAATATCTTTGCTTGGCAATTAAGGACAGCACAGCAGTCACCTTCATTAGAATTATGGGCTGATGACTCAGATTTCTCAAAAGGCCTCATTTTGATTACTAGAATATAGTAGTTTTATACATATAAATCTTGCAGTAAAGTTAATCTAACTGTAGGTGCAGGCTTCTCTTGTATGTGCTACTTAATGAAATCAGGTTCCTGTTGTTCCTCATGTACAAAAAGTACCTTCCAGGGTTCTGCTCTGTAAGTGTTTGAAATTAATTATGTAGATATTCTTCAGTTCTTTTTGTTGCTCGCCAAGGAACTAAGAAAAGAATTTGCACAACTATCTCAATGCTTTGGTGTTTTGCTATGAACTGTAGCTCAGTAGCTGATACTCACAAATGCCTGTATATTGGATGAAAATGCATTAAAACTTATTTTGTATGTTGTATTTTATTTAACTGCCTATACATTTTTGATTCCCCTTTTTCAGTAAGGGTATGTTTATCTATACCTTCACTGAGAAGATTTGAATTAAGTGGCTTTCCTGAAACTCTAATGGAACCAGTACTCTGGTTTGCTGAATGGCTCTAGGAAGTGGACACTTCAGAAAAATTATGCGTACATTTTTGAGGAAAAAACCTTGCCTATTCACATAATAATTGGATTATACAATAACACTGGAAGCTTATCATGCTTTATTTAAGTCTGCAATGGCAGTTTGAAAATTACTCTGACAAAAGCTTGTTAACACATGAACAAAGTCCTACTTGAGAGTCAGAACCTCACAAGTACCTTGAATACTCATGATCTATTCTGTGCTTGGGTACAGGCCAAAAAAAGTCCTGAAGAGTCAAAATCTGTGTTAAAATCAACAGAGTCTTCTAGGCTGATTCAACACAGGCCTGGGGATCGGGTCACGTGGGCTTTAATCCCAACGGAGTGTCTGACTTTGTGCAAATCTTGGAAACTCTTTATGCCTCAGTTCCAAGGAGTTGAATGGAACTCCTGGATTTTGACCTGGCTGCGTCTGTCTCTGTTCTGCTGAGAGGATTTCCAGGAGTGCTTTGAGGGTGGTGGATGACAGGTGGTGTTGCCGTGCTCAGAACCCAATTTAATGCTCCCTGAACCAACCAAAATATGAAGTAGTCTGCTGCCTATGTAGAAACCACATAACTAACCAATCTCTTAGGATCAAATCTTGATGCTGTTGAATTCTATGGAAATCTTATCAATGGTTTAAGTGAGGCTTCAATTTTTTTACCTTGTGTTATTTTTGGTTACTAAAAGTGAAGAAAAAAAACAGTAAGGACAAACCATCTGATACACTATTCCTTCTGACAGTGTGTGTTGTTGGTTGTGTTTTACTTCCCAGCATCTGTTGTTTTAAAACTATTATTCCTGAACACATTGCAGAGGTTCAGTTAATGCAATCACCTATTTATGCTTTTATGTAGCAAACTGAGACACTTGGCAATTGTGCTGCAAATTGCCTTTTTGTATTTTTGTTTGTTTTTTTTCTTTCCCTTGGATGTGACTCAGTTGTTCAGAACTGGTATTACTGCCCACTTTGACTCTGTCATGCACATCAAATTTAAAAACAATGAGCCTCATGATTTCTGACTACCTTTATACTCAGCTGGGATGTTTACTGTGTTTCTCACATTTCACCCTGTATCTGTGGCTTCTTACTGAGGCTGTCCCAGTTGGCACAATGCCATTAGAAGTGTCAGTAATTTATGAAGTGTAAGAGTAATTCTCAAAGTAACAGAATGTAATGTAATTTATAAACATTTTTATAAATTTTAACATTAAAATCTAGCTAAGTTTAATGCTTACAGTTTGGATGAAATTGCAAGAAGATTATTTGTTCAAATTTTTTTTTTCCTTAAGCTTGGTTTGAAGGTTGAGCTCATATTTAGGAGATTTAGTAAGCTTCAGTAAGCTTCTGATCCTGCAGCTCTATGCAGATTGCCAGACTGTGACTGCAGCAATCTGTCAGTGTGATGAGGACACACTAAGTGATGAGAATTCCAAAGTCCTGGCAAGAGTGCACTTCCTAATTCTCTTAGGCACTCTTGAATATCATGTAGGAAATCATGAACCTTTTCTATGTTGACTTACCAAATAACAGCAGGAATATTTTCACTCCCTTTGAATTTTAAATTTTTTTTTTTAAGGCCTACTATCTAGGTAAGTGTAATCTTAACGCTTAGTCTTGATGTGCTGGAAAATTGCATCATGAGATCACTCATTTTGCCAGTGCAGAAAATCTCACTGGTACACAAAACCAGAGTGGGTTGGGTGGGCTTTAGACACTGCTCATGGAATCAGTAAGGCTGGAAAAGACCCCCAAGATCATCAAGCCTTTGATGTTCAGTGTTCAAACCAGTTTATGAGCCCTGGCGCCTCGTAGCAGGAGGTCTTAATTCCAGTCTGGGTCAACAGAAGACAACCCAATTATTACCAGCCTGTTCTCTTCCCTAGAGAGCATCTCCAGCCTTCTAGAAGTAGAACTTTGTTGATCCTGATGTGTCTTTAAACATTACAGCATTTTTTAGCTATTTTAAAAACGTTTTCAAAGATGTGGTTTAAGCTCAAATAAACTAGTCTCTCAAGTAGTTTGAGGTGTACCAAGCTGGCTTGGTTGAGAGGCAACTGCTTTTTCCAACAATTTCCTCAGCTGTCGTACGAGCAGAGCTTGATAGTCCTGCTGGAAAAAACATAACATAGCTATTATATTATATATATATATACACATATCTGTCTCAGCATATTATATAATAATATGCTTTCCTAATGATGCTGCTGGTTTGTGCACCACGACATTTCTTTCTGAAGGGCAGTATTTCCAGTACTAAACAAAAATAGAACAGTGTTTTCTAGTAAAGGCTCTGCCTCATGTCCTGCTGACTTACATGTGATTTGGTATTTGTTACTAAAAATATAAACTTTTCATCCAAGAAAAAACAGGATTTCTAGACAAAATCACTGACATGTAGTGCTGTAAGCTTGGACTGGCAAAAGGCTTTTTTTGCCAACAGGAATATTGTTATTCCTTATTGTTTCAGCTGTTGCCATGGGTGAGCACTAGGAGACAGAGGGTCTCCATTCTGAACTTCATCCTGAAGACTAAACTGTTTCACTTTAGAATACTGGAAAACCAAACCATGTAACTACAGAGTTCTCATCAGGCAATTAAGTTGCACTGAAATCGAGTTTCATGCAAATTAATTTATGAGAATAATCCCAAACAAACATGGGAACACTGAGCAAATGTCAGGAACTGAAAAGTTGCTCAGCTAAATATTTAAATCAAGCCCACTGAGTTTTCCTAAGTAAAAAAAAAAAAAAACCAATGAGGCTCTATTTCATTCCTAATTGTATTTAGTTGGGGATTAAGTGTTTTATAATGATTCTGTGTACTGCTAATTCTAACTTTTTTAAAGTAGGGCTGCAGCAGTGATGTGTACTCTTACAAGATTTCTAACAGTGTCATCTCAAAAAGCTGATTGTGGAATATAGCTCTAACTGAGGAATTCTCAAGAGTTACTGAGTCCTGTGATACTATGACAAGGTTTTTATTGGTTTTCTTTCCTTTCCAAAAAAAAACCCAAACCCGTTTTCAAAAGCACCATTTATTCTGTCTTTTGGACTACATTGCACAAGTCCAAGAGATTGAATTCCTATTTGGTATCACTTCAAACACTCTCTTGCAGGTGGTAAATGCTTTTCAGCTTCTTGGTAATCTGTGTTACTGGAATTCCTTGTTTTGCTTTAAGTTCCCTGTTTTTTTTTTTTCCATCCCATCTATAACCTTCTCTTCTTTCAAACATGTGCAGGTTTTTCCATATGAGGACCCTCGAGCACACTAAGTCAGTGAAAGCTCTATGAAGTCAATATCTGTGAATTAAAGTGTGTTAAATCCCAGTGTATATGTTCTCATTTTGAAGTAGGGTGGCCTTCAATTCTGGTTGCATAATCTTTCACCGGGGTATTCATCAAGTTGGGCAGTTTAAGGTCGTTGGGGAATTTTAGAGTACTGAACAGGTTTCAGACCAAGCCCTGGTGAACATGTAAAGGGATTCACCCCTCTGCACTCTCAGGGTGGCACTTAGGACTTACTGTACCACATTTTTTGCCTCCTTGAACTGTTCCTCAAAGCTCAGCACCTGCACAGTAGAGGCCACATTTCCCAGGTCCTTTTTTCCTACTGCAGTAGTTTTCAGCACTCTCTGATTTATTGCCACCTGTATGATGAATTTAAGCTTCCTGACAACAGTGTGCTTTCTACTTGGGATTTTGTGGCTGCCAGGATGCTTTACTAGTGTAGCAGAGCTTGACTCTAGGAGCGTGATATAAATGATGTCCGTAGAACTAGGTTTGTTTTACAGTGCCCATCGGAGGGCATGCTTGTTTCTCAGAAAATAATCTTCCTTTCTCTTTTTCTTCTTCATTTCTATCTGCCTGGATCTGGAGGATGAGAGCCCCTCTTAGCATTCATGCAAGCCATATCAGAAAAGCACACGCAGCGGGTTTATCACGGAGCAATGCAGCTCTCACAGGCTCACTGTCACCCTGCTCTGTCACAGTGCATGTTTGTCCCCGTGTGCTGTCCCCTACCTTGTGTGTCTGTCACCAGTCAGAGGACACGGCTGCAGAGATATGCATGGAAGCTTAGCAGAGAAAATGCTGAACCGAAGCCATTAAATTACAGCTCTCCCAATCCTGAAGAAAGAGCTCCTCCTGAAGGCAAAAACTGGGACCTGTGGCTCTTTTAAGTTACTTGAACTTTCCTTGTGTTCACATTGCATTTCAGAAGAGAACACCTTTCTGTTATACTTGCACTGTTTTGAGCCCTAAGCCCAAAAAGAGGCAGCACAGAATCCAAGGAGTGCAGTTGCAGAGAAGGAAACCAAAGTGCAAACAAGCTCCATTTGCAGATGTGGAGGAAGTCCAGCATGGAGGCCGGGCAGTGGGATGTGCTGGGAATGGCAGGAGGGTGATTTTCTGCCAGAGAATGGGCACACTGCTTGGCACTGCTTAGAGGGAGTCATGGATTTCAGTGTTCAGTGATAGACAGATGGTCACTGCTTATGTTATGTTCTATTGGTAAGAACTCTGCCCATACCATTTGTTTCTCATCTGTACAGATTTCTTCATGATGTCATTTCACCCATTTATTTCCGTGTCAGACCTAATCCAAAGCCTGCTGGTGTAACCAACGTTTCTTCCTAACTTCTGTTGTGTCTCCATAATGCCACACTTGTGTGTCCCTGCCAGAGTCCTCATGTCTTCTTGTCTTTGTTTAAATGTGGGCTTAACTGAATCACAAAAATTGGGCAATACTGGCACGAACATTTCAGAAAATTGGATTTGGAAGGGAGGCCAAAGTTTGCTCTTGCATACATCCCACGAAGACTTGTTGACACTCAAAGGAGAGATCTAGAATATCTATTGGTGAAAAATGTTCACCTTTTCCGTTACATGTGCTGCCAAATTCAGTGATGTCATTACTGCAACTCCACAGAGCAAGTAGAAAAACAATACCTTGCTCATGATTTAAGGGATAAAATAGGGTGGAACTGAACCTGCACAAGAACTAGAAAATCACACAGGGAGTTTCCCAAAGAAACAAGGTCTGCAAGAAACAAACCTCTTACAGTGGCTTACTGAAAAACATGTATGAAAAAGACAAATATTGGAGCTTTGATAATTTTTATTTTCTTAAAAGTGTAAACATATTTTCTGGTGATTGAAAATAAGTTTATTTCAAATTAAAATCCTGTGCTCAGTGACAGGAAAATCAGGTCCTCTGACAACTGCATGCAAAGTATAGGCATATATGCCTAGCAGGATTGTCAGTATTAAGTGTGGGCTGGGTTTAGTTTATGACTTTCCCAACATTTTCTAGGTTTAGATGTGCAAACATTTGTGCTCACACACATATAAATATGGATACAGCCTTAAGAAAACTCCTTTGGTGATCTCTTTCCCCTCTGTTCACAGTGACAGCATAAACCATGATATTAATTTGCCTGGTGTTAATCATTGCAAAATATCTCTGAGAGAGTCAGTTATTTGAAACCTCTTTTAAAATAATTTTGAGCAAGTGATTTTTTTTTTCCCATTGAAAAGATTACGAAAAGTTGTTCTCTCTCATGCTTTCCGTGTAAGTATCTATTAGAGAACCATCTGCTTTTCCTTTGAGCTGACTTTTCAGTGGGATTCATCCACACAGTGAGCCAATCTCTACCCCATGACCACAGGACCGGGGTTTTTGCTTCTCCTTTTTGAACAATTTCTTATACTCAAGAGCAGGGAAACAGAACAAAAAATGTCTGTGGAGGATGTTTTGTAATTTGTTCTACTTCTAGAAGTATCTCAGAAAGTACATACTCTAGAGGTGGTTCATTTCTGAGAGTTCCTTGTAGCCACTGATTTTGTACTTTCCAACATTGTCTTCATCCAACTAATGACAGTCTGAAAGATCCAGTGTTTGGGAGCAGCTGTAGAAATACCCATTTTAGAATATGTTGAGACTGTATCTGCCTGTAAAAAAAAATAACCTTTGTTTCTGACTTGTTTACTTAAACTTCAAGAAGTAGAAAGTGTGCTACATGAATGTTTCTGTCCCTAGAAAATGAAAAAGCAGATTAAGTTTCTTTTTTAATTCCCACAGTAAACATTTTCTGATTCATGTCTTTGCCTTTCTTAAATAAACCGACGTTTAACAGTAGAATTTGAATATGTTATGGTCTATATTTTCTTTGCATTATATGGGGTTTTAAAGAATGGAATATATAAAATTTGACAAAAAATGATCATGAGAACTAACATCTAACCAGACATGTTTTTTCATAGCTGTAACATGTCAGGCTTGTTTGCACACAAGACTGTCTTCGCCTGTTTTGAGTAGTCCGGCATCTCCCTTTTTGTTCAGACTTTAGAGAGTTTTAGATAAACCTGCAAGAATGTGCTTTTGCAAATTAAATTTTTTAAAGAAACTCTTTGGTATTCTGGAGTAAATGTATTTATTTACCAGTATGTGCAACGACTGATTTTTGTATTCTCACATAATTTACCTGGTGTGTGTCACAGAGGCTCCAGTGTTTGTGAATACAGAACACTGTGCAGAAATATTAAACTTAATTTGTTTGAAACAACATCTTTCCCTACCCAAGGTTGGAAATACTTCAATAAATTACTTCCACTGGATATGAAGTTTTTTAACATAAGGAGTTTCCAGGGCCATTTAAACTGTATTTTTACAATTTCCTTTGTCAGGAGCAATATAGTTTGGGTAATCTTGCACTTGGGCAGGTGTTTGATCCCAACAGAGAGGAGTAGTGGTCTCTGAGCACTATCTAAGCCAACCCAGGAAGATCACTGAGAAAAAGGAGAGGTGTCTATTTGCTTTTTAGGAATCTGTGCCCCCCCAAAAAACTGATGAAGCTCCAAAGCTGAGAAAAATCACTTGACCAGACCAACCTTTCCAGCTGTGTTTGGGATGCTCAGTCTGTCTGATCTGGTGTTGCATTCATTTGCTTTGAAATACATGGTCAGGATAAAACCATTGATTAATAGATGATTTTCTAACTCTTACCTGTTTTTTCTTCCCCGCTTGTCATACATGAGGTTAGAAACAGAGAATTTTGTTATTTTTTATTAGAATGTGCAAGTAAATATTATTTAAATAGTAGATTATTGCACTAGATTGTTCTGTGTTCTCAAAGGTAAGCATATTTTTTTTAGCTGGAAAATTTAAAATCCAGAATATGGACACTAATTGCTAATGCAAAGAGTTAGGTCATAAACTTCTAAGATATTTCTCTGTTTTCCAAATACGATTTGATATCTAATGCTCTTTAGAGTATTTTTGGAGCCAGTGGTGATCTTACTTTTTCTTTTTTTCCTGATCCCATGGAATGCCTGAAACAATCTGTAACCATTCTCAAATATTCAGGGAGAACTAAGCCTGTTTGTGGGTTTTAAAATCTAGTTTTATCATAATATTTTGTTTTAACAACACATGTGCTATTTCTTTTAGCTTTAACAAAAAGTACAGCGATTTCATTTGCCAGGTGGGAAACATCACAAGTAAAGAAGCGTGTGCTTTTAAAGAACCTGAGCGCTTCCAATGGGCATCCATCTGAGTATCTGTGACTTTTTCTCAAATTCCCAGCTTTGCTGATGTTCTGACCTATGATTTTGATTTACTTACTTAATCAAAATTCTCTGAGAATCCTGATTTTGATCAGCTAAGCTCTCCTTCAAATTATGATTGTTCTCTAGTAGAAGTGAGCAGTTAATAGTTGAGAAAGCTGGAGACACATATTTGATGGTCCTTTTCTAAAATGCTCTTCTATATAGACATTTCTGTTTCAGAGAGGGAAAAGCTGAGGCAAAGGGTGAAAAGGAAATATTATTCAAACAGGAGGAATCCCAGTTTGAAGACTGCTGGTGAGCTGCTACACCAGGCAAGGCTGGCTACATTCAGAGAGCACTTACTGGTCCCTGGGGAGGGGCTGCCAAGGCCATTGGCACCTCAGGGATGAGCTCTTGAGGCTCTCTGACACCTTGCTGCAAAGAAGCAGGAAGCCCTTAGCTCTGTCACTGGTGTTAAAAGTAGCCCTACCAACTCCTAAGGTGTAAGGGATTAGAGCCCTTGCAGGGCACATGTAAAAAGGGAGTTCATCTCCTTTTCTTTTTTCCATGTAAAAGGGGGGTTATAGTCCTTCTTAATGCTTGAAACAATGGCAAATAGACCCGGCATTGAAAAGGGGACCCCCTTCACTGAGGTTTTGCAAAGCTGGGAGAAAATGTCTGGTACAGCATAATTATTCTAGGAGCACACAATAACGCTGTGCCAAGAGGATTGGGCGGCTCCCATCTGGAGAACGATGGCCATCACGAGGAGCTCCTGATCAACAAATCCACTTTCCTGTGGTGATGTCTATCTGGTGGATTCCCAGATTACGTGGATTATTGGTATGTTTGGAACAATTGCATCTGGCAGTTGTGGTGGTGAGGCTAGACCCATAATTCAGGGATACAGATACTCTAGCGGCTGGGCTGGTGGGGTTGGCATGAAACAGGGCCGGGTGGTGACCCTGGGTGTGGCACAGGCCCTTCCCATGGGTTGCCTCAGCTGTGGTGGGTGGCATTTTCATGGGCACTCCCCCCACACCCTATCCCAGCATTGAGGGCCAGATGTGAGCAGTTCTATGGGGGTAACCAGAGGCCAGCACCCCACCTTGACTGGCACCCAGCATCTGGCTTGGAGCTGGCGCAGACCTGGGGAATGCAATTTATTTCATTAAAGCAGAGTGTCCCAGAGGCCCATGGTGGGTGCAGATGCAGTGGGATGCCTGCCCTGTGCTCCTGTTTGCCTCAGAGTGTCACAGTTCCAGTGACACCCAGGCAGCACTCACCAGTCTGTGATAATCCAGGGAAAGGGTCTCAGCCTCACACTGGGCTGTGCCTGTGTCCACAGCAGGGCTCCAGCACATCTCCTACCATTTCCTTGGAAATACTGGGGAATGATGTAAGGGCTTGGCTGAATACTGGAATGAGGCTGACGCTAGACCAGATTGGTCAAAGCCCCAGCCAACCTGACCTTGAATGTTGACAGGGATGGCGCATCCACACTTTCACTGGGCCACCTCCTCCACCGCCTCCCCACCGTCGTGACTACAGGCAGCTCCCTCAGCCTGCCCTTGTGTGCTGTGGGTCCCAACTCCTCACCATCTCCAAGGCCTGGTCTGGGCCTATACCCCACACATCAGTACCTTTCCAGGCTGTAGAGACCAAGAGGGGACAGAGGAATCCATAGGCACTCACCAAATCCCAAAAAAAGAGAGGAAGAAATAATTTTTGCTGTTATTTTTTTTGGTTTATTGGTTTGGTTTTTTAAAATTTATTTTCCAACATTGAAAAGAACTTCCTATGAAGCAGCTAGAAGGGACCTCCATGTGAAGGCCACCACTTCTTCCTGGCCAAACTGCCATCTGCTGCTCCTCCAAAGGAACAGCTATCTACATTCTTGGCTTAGTCTGCTAATATTCTTTATGCAAGGCTGACCACTCATCCATCAGAGATTGTTGTTGTCCTCAGACTGAAGCAACCCCACCTCCAGACCCCAGGAACCTCAGTGGCCCTCTTGGGATAACTCCTGTCACCTCAGCGTGGTAGTCTGGTGAAAGCCAAGTCAATTCATGTCCTTTCCCTGTGGCTCAGAGCAGAGGAGCTCCAGGAAGGGTGGGGTAGGGGATGAGAAGGAAGGGCTCATATAATGCACGGCAATCAACAAATGATTGTTGATGCCAGGAGATGGAATGGGTAAGCCAGTAGAACAGGCCCCATGTGGAGGCTAGGACTCCATAATATTCCCTAGCATGTTTGCAAAGAAGAAATTCCTAGGGGTCCATGCCTTCATTATGATAACTTTACTCTGTTTAAAAAAAACTAGTCTTAAATTGTTGATGTTATAGCCTAAAAACCCCCAGGATGTAAGGTGGCACCAGCAAAGCATGGGGCATGGAACCAGAAAGTTTCTAAAAAACACCTCCTACTTAAGGGGTCACAGGAGCACAGGTGCTGTTGCCAAAGTACCAAATAAGGAGGATGACAGCGTTTTCATCCTTGTCTTGTTGCTTATTTTTCAGTTAGGCAGGTGCGGATTTTGAGCCGCCAGAATTCCTGGAGGCACGCGCTGGACGTTGTTCCTCGCATGTTGGCAATGGCTCTCATACTGCAAGGGCTGATGCTCCTCCTTCTCCTCCTTCCCCTCCTCCTCCTCCTGCACCGTCGATTGCCATTTTTCAGGCCCAGGGAAAGTGACTCCCTCTTTGGCCACTGCCAGACGTGTCTCTGTGCTGTCCCACACAAAGGTGGGTCATCACCCAGCTCACAGCTCCGGTGGATCCCTGGCAGGCCGATGTCCCTGGGCTGCACGCTGTTCCCTGGTGAGCACAGAGCCAAGCTCTGCATGGCCATGACCAGGGAACTGAGGGTGGTGGCACTCATGGAAGAGGGGTGATTTAGTGCCTCCTCTTCCTCCTCTTCTGTGGTCTCCTGGCACATGCCTTCCTCTTCGGCCATCACTGTAAGGGGCCCTGCTGCCGTCCCTTACAAAGCTGGGCTGCCATACGCCTCGCTGTTCTGGTTTTTCTTCCTTCCAGACATTCATCAAGGGCCTCAGAGCTGGGTGGACAGGGACATAGCTGCAGAGGGCCCTGCTTCTACAGTGCCAGAGCATTCAGGGGACTGGTGACATCACAAACAGCCACTGAGACTGGGCCATGAGTGTGGCCCAATACATCGGGTCATGTTGGGCCTGAAAAGTGTCCAGATACGGGAGAAGCAGGAGGGTCATGAGAGCTGAGGGACCCTTTCTTAGAGCTCATCCCACCTGCCATGCTGCTTGTACAAGAAAGGCTGTCCCTTGGGCACAGGGACCACTTGCCACCTCTCCTCAGGAGCTCTTGGCTCCAGCACCCTCCTCATCCCATACCTGGGGTGGCCTCAACATGACCCTGGCAACAACATTCCAAGAGCATAAAAAACCCACAGATTTCCGGTAAGAAGGAAAAGCCTACCTGCTACCTTCAGTCTGAGGGTCCCCCTCATGCTGTTCTCTCCTTTACAGACAAACCTTAACTCTGCTTTTTTGGTTTTAATCTCTAGGGAAACTTTTAGTGCTCTCACATATTGTGGTCCACTTCCTGCAATCATCTGGGAATTTCACTATGGCTAAGGCAAAGTTAAAGCACAACTCACAGAGCTTCAGTCTTGCTCACACAAGTAACACAACATGGATTAGGCTACCATTCCAACAACATGGAATAGCTGGGAAAGGGGCTGTGGGGTAGCAGAGGAGCTTTGTGGATTGTAGTGACAGCAGTTTCTCAAGCATAGAGAGCAATGACAGAGTTGAGAGAGTAATGTGTGTGACTATGATCTGCTCTGCCGACCAGGTAACATTGAGCTAAGAGAAAGAAGGCATATTTTGTCCTTCAGCATCCCAGTAAACTCACATACATATAAGGATTTGATTAACTCTCCTAACTGGTAGCACACAGATGTTTTTGAAAAAGTCAGAAGAGACTTTTGGTTAATTCTGGGATGACAAAGGGCAAAACCAAGGACGCCTCCTTCAGCATTCAAAAGGACTGAGTCACAAATATCTGCTCCAAAATACAAGGCTTCAAAAATCAAGGACAAAGCACTGTTGGCAGCATCATGGTAACCCATGATGAGTGCATGAAAGAGGGCATTGGTTTCCAGTTCAGGCAGATGATGTGACTGGTACCATGAGAATGCAACAGGTACAAGGAGATGAACACAGAGAAGTCCTCACTGGGAACAAAACCCACGTGGGTGACTCCCAAGTTTATGACTGACCATTCAGATGGTTGTCCCTATCAATCAAGTACTTTGGTGTTGCGCTTTCTCAGTGTGCCAGTCTCCTCTGAATCACTGGCTTTTTGCTTTTCCAGTGCTGCATTTTCATTTTCTGACTCTGCAGACAGGTCCTCTTGGCTTGTCTCTTCTACTTCACTGCAACTCTCAGAGTGGAATCCAGCATTCTCTGCTATGACAGCAGGATCATCATCACAGCAACAGCAGCACTCCCCAGTGCTCTGGCTGGGAGGAAGGTCACTCTTCTCCTCCTTGGCGAGAGTTACATCATCCTTTTTCTGCATTAAATCCTGACCACCCATTCCCGTGGTGAGATCACTTAGCAGGGTTTCATCATAAGGATACTCCTCATCTTCCATGCCCTCCATCCTTTCTGCCAGCTCTTCTGGAGAGGGCTGGCTTGGGTCAGGGTAATCCACAAGGATTGTGTCCTGTTTGCGTTTGAAGCAATCAGAATTATCGTAGACAGGATAGGTCTCTTCTGGATAACCTTAGGAATAAAGAGATATGCAGCTTGGAGTATTACCAGCATTTAAAAGTAATCCTGACCTCAGTGGTGGATGAAAAGTTGGTCAGGACAGTTGTTTTTTCTTCTACTGCCAGTGCAAGCGTCAGCTCTTTAATGCCATGTACACATCACAGTATGAAACCCATGGCAAGAATGTGCAAAGCATGTCTTCTTGGGAGACGATGAAAAAAAATTTCACTTACTTTTAGGGAGCCAGGATATCAACCCTGACTTTCAAGAGTGAAAGCTGAGCTTTGCTGGAAGCTATGGGGGCTAACAGGTAAAAATGGTGTGTCTTAGATCTTGAAACGGATCATTCTTTTTTTTCTGCCTACAGGTTGACTGATGCATGGTTTAAACACTTGCTATAAACAGCATTACTGAGAAAGTTGAAAAAACATACATCAATCACTTTGTGCATTTCATTTTAGAGTTAACATCATAAGCTTGACTTTTTGAACAGAGCTCAAGGCCACTGTTAATGCTTTTTGTTTTGGATAATTTTTGAAAGCTTTTTAAAAAGCAAGAAATTAAGTCTGTATTTAAAATTATGATACAAAGCAGCTCAACTAAGATATCTTGAAGACACATTTATGTAGCAGGCAAACACCAAGGAATGGAAAGGATGTTAATTAGTTTTTAAAAGACTTCCTGGAGTTGACTTTTACAACATTGGAGCTAACAAAGAGTGACTAATCAAAAGTAAAAACTGTAAGTTATCTAAAACATACTGATTCTGATTTCCAAGGGTTTTATAACTGTCATGAAATCCAGACCAGCACAGAAAGGGAAAGATATGAACCCAGAGAAGCCAAGCCCCAGCAGCAGGTGGAACATATGTGAATATTCATATGCCACTTTGGACAGCAGATAGTGCAGTGTTTACACTAAAAGAAATGCTGGATACCTCAAAATCTATTTTTTTCTGTTATGGTTGGGGAAAAAAAAAAGTCAAGCAACCTCTTGCAAGGTTTCCAACAGTGGCTTCTGGAAAAGGAAGGATGAAGTTAACCAAAACTTTGAAAGGATATGGAGCTGTGAGTAATCTTTATCCATTTTTCTTGTAAGAGTAATGGTAAGAAAGGCTCTCGCTTACCTTCCCAATCTGCCATGTAAGGAGCTTCCTCAGCTTCCTTCTCAGGAGAGACGTCATCTATGAATTTTCCTTCTTTCATAACTCTAGTAATTTCTCTGAGTTGTTGAAGTAACATTTTTTCCTGGTCTGTTGTAACATTTTGAGTCCTGCTAGAAAATATTAGACACCAGAATTTAGTCCACTGTTATTGCAAGCTATGAAAGAAATTTGAACCCAACTGTTTGGTCCATGCCAGCAGCACAGTCTGGAGAAACTTACTGAGGAGTGTGATCTCTCCTCAACATCTGCATGTGCTCTGCACTTCAGCTGGGTATAGTTTATCCCTTTATCCAAAAAGCCTGCAGTTTAAACAGGTAAAGGAAGGCAAGCAAAGCCAACGTGAGAGCAAGATGAAAGTGACACACAAAAAAGAGTTACGGTACAAAAGACACTACAGAAACTTCTTGCCTTTAAAAGTGTGTTAGGTAAGAATTAGGGTGCAGTGCCTTATATGAAGTATTATAAGGAAATGAAATTCTGAATCTGTGCTGCATGTATAGTTTGTGAGGCTGATCAAAAATTCTCACAGTCATTAGTCTCAAGACTCTAAAATCTCTCATTATGACCATTAAATTTGCAAGTTGGACAGATCATCCTCTCATTATAGACAGTCAACAATGCAGCCTGGTGGGGAGGTGGGGGGGAGAAACAGGAAGGGAGATTTAAGAATGGAAAGAAGGTGTTACATTTAACTGTAACTTATCCTTTAGAATTAGAGGGAAAGGACGGATATTTTTATCAGATTGAAAGCAAACTTTTGACTGGTTCTACACTGCTGGATCTAGTAATTATTACTGCTTAGGTAATACAACTACTGCTGTAACAAAAATGCTTCCAACAGATAAGATTGTGTAGTCATTACACATTATTTTCTCTGCAAAGAAAAAAGGCTTCCAAAAGTCTTATGGATAAAAAGGTAGTATTTGAAGGTGGGTGCTCTGCAGTCTGCTAACTCAGTCGGCCAGAATGAGAAACACACTGGCTGCCACCCGGGGTGAAAATGGTTCTGACCAATGGTGCTTGTTTCATCTTGAGTTTAAAATTATGGTATCTTGAGGTTTAAGTCATTCTTGAGCAGTAATGCCAGTTCAAGCCACTCCTCTCGCACTCTTTTGGATCTGTGTGTGAGTCAGTTACTTGAAAGGGTGGCCCTTGGCATGCACAGAATGCTGAACTGTAGGTGATATATGAGGTCACACAGATGATCTCTGGTGATCTCTGGTCTGGAGAGCAAACAGACAGATAATCTCCAAGAGTAGATTCACTGAGTAGGCTGCTCAGTGAATTGTAGGGAAGAGATGGGAAGAAAAGAGCTGGAAGCAGATTTTGGCTTTAGGTGGTTAGTACCTCTGTAAGCTTCATTTTAGTTATCAGAATTCTAATAAACTTGCAATGTACTTCTTCAGGTTTTCATCTTAGCAGCTGCTGGGACTGGAGCAGCACTCCAAGAGGTACTTTGTGCCACTCTGCCTGAATGGGAATGATGGTGACATGATGGCTACTCCACTAAGGGCAGCAAAGTCTACCAGTTTAAAGTAAGATTAGCATCCTGGGCTGGATTTTGTGCACAGGTGTCTGCAACTGAATTTAGCTCAGGAACTGGTTTATTAGCACCTACCTAGATTAAACTGCTTAACTGAGATCACAGGGCAAAACATCACTTTTCTGCATTTCCACCAAGGAGCACTTTGCCCCACAGTTTGAAGATATCCCAACACCATACGTAGGTTGCACTTATTTCCCCCAAGCTGTGGTGGTAATCTGTTCCACAAACAACTGAAGGTGTGAGGCAGCATCTTCCCAAAAGCCTGGCTTATGCAGGTGTGGAATCTGAGATGTGAATTAAGAGGCCCACAAAAAGGAATGGTTTCATCAGCCTTTGACCAAAGCTGTGACAGAATTGCTGAACTAATCCTCCTTTTACAAACAAAACTGTACCTAATTTGAATATATATCACTTGGCTGAAGACAGAGAGGCCTATCTCTTCAGCACATTGGGCAGATAAGCTAGCTCAGATAACAGGATCAGCCAATGCAGCTGCATCACTGTGGCATTGGATACAGGAAAATTCCTAATATGTGGGATACCCTCATTAGAAAACACTCCTGTCTTATTGCAACACAAGGGCTCTGTATTTCAGAGTATTCCTCCTCCAAATACCTTGCTTAAAAGGCAAATTTCCCTGCAGAGAGGGAGAAACTAAAGCCCATGTGTTATTTTGACCATATTTAAGGCCTCTGGGAAGACTTACTGTAGGTTGCTGGCAGTGTGTAAAACATCTGGCTGCCTGCACATGGGAGATTTACCAGGATATAGTGCACTTAGGAATACTAAGAGGATAGCAGATGCAGAAGGTTTACAGTGCAAGAAAAGGTCATTATTTTTGTTCTCTATTTGTAGCTCCAGCACAAGTATTATTTTTCATAATGGCAATACTTACACTTTGTAGAGTCCCAAAGAGTTCAGTAACAGATAAAGTAAAGGTTTCTTATTCTTACTGTGAGATTAGAAGATTTCCTAAAGAGTCATCATGACTGCAGGGAAAATAATCTAAATAATCTAAAATGGCATCTCAGACATGTTAACTGGTATTTTTTTAGCTTCATGATCTTAAAGTAATCACTACCAAAATGCAGCTACATCCCAAAAAATGGCATGCCACAGAGCCTCTCACTCTTCCATATCACCTTTGCTCGGTTTATGATAAAAAAGGAAGTTTTTCCAGTTGATAGCCTGGTAAACAGGTAGGTGATCTGCATTATTTCTATCTCTTATCTAACTAGAAGAAATAGACATTTTTGGTTACATTGTTGAGGACCTGGCCAGGCAGTTCTTTCTTCCTCTTGCTTTCTTTACCTTGCTTCTCATTCTTCCTACAACATGCTAGGCTTTATTAAAAGTACTTGTACTTGTACTTTTTGATAGTTTTGCATTTCTGGAAGGTTGTTTCTCTACTTAACAGTGTAGAAATTCCAACTGGTATGCTGGTTTGGAAGGAGGTCTCCTCAGTTGGTTTGGTCTTCAAACCTCATTTAAAAAAAAAAGCAAATGCAAGTTTCTGGTTGCTGCTTTCTACAACACAGGCTGGCTGTTGCTTTGCCATACCTGGTGTAAAGAGCCATGGTCTCACCTGGGGTTTTTCAGCATTAGTTGAAACTTGATACCAGTTATTTCTGTCTCTGATTTTCTGTGTAAGGGTTTCTGTTAAACTGCAGATCAATAAATAAAGCTCAAGTCATTTTTACTCTCTTACTCTTTCCTTTTTATTTAAATCTATCAATATCCAGACTGAATAAGCCTAACTCAGTACTCTAACTACACCTTCTATCCACAGGTTTTATTTTAATAGATTTATCCAGTATTAGTGAAATTAATGAGTAGATTAAGAAAGCTTCAAAGTGTTTGAAAACAGCTATTTACTCCATCAAGAGGTGCCTTTCCCCTCCTCTTCAAAGAGGCAACATACAAAATTCTTCATTAGATTCAGATTCTCATTTCCCCTGAGATCTTTAGACCCATCTATATAAATAGTCTGGTTGAACAAAGAAGGGAAGTTCTACTAAATAGAGGCTTTGAGCCAATAACACAGAGTAGAACAAATACTGGATCAGACCCTAAACCAATTTTCTCAGTAAAAAAATATTCCATCCTGAGAATCAGCACAATATCTGGGTAGCTCATAAGCCTGTTTCTGTCAGCTTAGAGGTACGTGTAAAGCATTGTGTCAGCTCTCCAGAACAGAGGTAAGTAGCAGTCAAAGCAGGATCCTTCTGTTCCACTAACAAAACCAGGGCAGTTTAGGAGCTCTCCCACTGGGACCTGGATGAATATGGACAAGTTGGGCACCTTGTCTGCCCGAGACAGTACAGGGCACAGCACAAAGTGGGCAAAATTGCACTCAAAGAGAAGTGGTTTGAGGCATAAATGAACAAAATGTGCATGTTCAGCACAGAATTCCTACAGGATGGGTTAAAAGAGGCCTTGGCTGTTTCAAAGTTAACATGATTTACAACCAGAACAGCTCTCATTTTTTGCCGACCTCACCTTCATATTTATGGTATTTCAATTTTCACACTGCAGTTATGCAGTGTCCTATTGATCTGTTCTTTTTATTCCTTATGAAAAACATGGACCTGTTTCCAGTGTTTCTTTGTAACATAGACTGGTGATATCAGATTTGTAGGAAACATTAATAAACATAATAAAATTTTGAATGCTGATTTTATAACCCTTTGTCTTTTATATTTAGAAGCAAATGCATGAATTTAGGGTGGAACTAAGTTATGTAATCAGATTATTATTATGTCTTAAAAATTTTATGGCTATTCTAACAGGAATTTACATAGATTGTAACAGCATATCAATTCAGGAAAATAATCCATAGAACTGGAAAAGAATAATTCAGGATATTATTTTGGTCACATAAAACAGGCTGTTTTATGTACTTTAAATGTAGATGGTTTATCTTCTGTTTACATATACCTGTCATTTTCTTCCAAATAACACACTGTACAAAGGGGGGAGATAGGGATAATTACTTTTCTGGTTAAGGAAAATGAAGTTGGAAAAAATTATTTATTTTATATGTAGATCCTGAAAAGAGAAAAACTGCAGAACAAGAACTGGGATATGTAAAATGAAACTTCCATAATTTGAAGTAGCAATAAAAATGTTATTTTAGTATCGATAATGCAAGAAAGTTTAATTTCTAATCAGAGTAAAACCTCTCCTTAAAATACTCTAATATGAAACACACCTGTCATACATAGGTCCTACTCTGTTGATTAATTTTTCCATCGCTTCTTCAGTCTCTCTCAGTCTTTCCTGGAGTTGAGTGAGCTCATAGTCAGCTGTAAAGCAAAACAAAAGGAATTCCCAAGATTTGTCAATGGGAGCCTTGAAAATGTATCCCTGTCCCATTATCACAGGTAGCAAAATGCTGTACCAAACCAAACTGCCTGTGAGGAAACTAAATTCGGCTTAGAGAGTTCTACCTACATTTCCTGGCCTAAGAAGGTGAAGAATATTACCAATATTACACCCATTTCAGCAGCACAAAGACACAATGGAACTTCAACATAGTAGGAATGGAGAAATCCATCAACAAACATCCTGCTTTTAGAAAGACCTCTATTCTGCACAGATTGCCATTACTTAATGCAACACTGATGTACTTATTTTGCATGTCTGAGACTTTAAAAGAAGAGGAAGGGGAACTGGCAAAGAGGAAGTTACTTCCTTCAAGTCACTATGTAAGTAGTGACTCAGTCTTCAGGTTCCTAATCCAGTGACCTGACCCCTGCTCTGCTATAGCTTGCCATGAATGCTTTAGGAATATAAATGAAGAGCTCTAGAAAAAGGCAGAATAATTCTCACCGTTAGTTCTTTGGGATGTAATGATGGCAAAGTTAACTTACTGCAAAGCTACTTTCCCTCACCAAGCAGCAGAGAAAAAAATACAATTACCATTGCTAATGTAGTGCCCAAAATTGCCTGGCACAATGCAGTACGAGTGCACTGGAGACACAATCTACAGCACTGAGTACATTAGGTATTCCTAATATATGCATTAATGTCAAGAAAATTACAGCTATGTTAAGATAATTACCTTCGTGCTACCACTTTCTATAAAGCCCTAAGTACTTTTCTTTCCTATTACAGTTTAGTCAGCTAAACACAACACATTTAAATGCTGTAATTGTAACTACTCTTCTAATCCTCAATAGTAAGCTTATTAATTTATCTAATAAGTGCCTACAAATACTTGAATCTATCTCACCAATGTTTAGGTAAAATCAAAGTAACATTTCAGAATACTATTTGCTCTCATTATTGCATGCATGAAAACTCTGCATTGCAAAAAAAGGACAAATTAGGGAAGTACCTGATGATGGCTAAGAATTCACCAATTCAAAAAAATTAAACTAGCTTTCATGGTATCTTTCTATGCTCTTACTAGACTATTAGAGATTATACAATAATTATAGCTGGACATCCTATTATCCATTTTTAATCATTAATGACACAGCTTTTCAGCAAATTAATTGCAGTTAATTCAGCAAACCTCATGAAAAGCCAGAAGGGCTTGGGATCAGGCTGCTATCACAGCCTCATGGGCTGAATGAGATTAGAAAGTGACAGTGTAGTGATTCTTTTGAACACTTGCTCATTCCATCACAGAAGATTCTAGCTTATTTTTTGGGGGGTTTTTTTTGGGGTAGGAGGGAATATCAGCTTTACAGTGCACCCAGAACTTGAAGAACCCTGTTGGACCATTACAGAGTCAACAGCTACACAGATACCACTCAGAGCCATACTCACTGATTTTCCTCTTCATGTTCCCAGGTGTAGCAGTGGGGCATTTCCGCTCTGCAGGAGTAGTTCTTCCCTTGGAAGCCAGCTGATAAGGACAAGAACATGGTCCTTCTATGAGTTACAACAACAGTAATAGATAAGCCCCAGAGGCAATGGAAAAAAAATACAGAAAACTGAAATACGCCAGAAGGCAGCCACAGAAAAGCACAACCAGCAGCAAAACCATGAAAGATGCTTGGAAGGTTTTGCCAGCTGAAAACTCCTATCAGACTCTTGGAACAAATAACAACATGTGACATATACAGTAGATACAACATGTAGCCACATACAACAGGGAAAAGAATACTACGTGTCTATTCAAACTTAATCTAACATTACTCTAGACATGCACATTTTCCAGGAGGAAAAAAAAATCCTTAAGAAATTGTAAGAGATCAGAGGCCAATGCAGGATCAGAGAAATCCTTTTCTGCATTCTTAGCTACAGTCTTTGCAACAGCAAAACCCACAGGATACT
The DNA here is from genome assembly GCA_013398275.1 of Promerops cafer. Lineage (NCBI taxonomy): Eukaryota > Metazoa > Chordata > Aves > Passeriformes > Nectariniidae > Promerops > Promerops cafer. The sequence goes on along the minus strand of VZSE01003120.1, from coordinate 8,115 downwards.
CCAATCTTTTGACCACCGGGCAAAGGTTCAGCATAAACATTTTTTTGAGCACAGCTGAAATGGAACAAGGTACTGAAATGAGAGTATAAATTATTTTTCCCAAGTTTTTTGAGTTATTTCCCTGACACTTCAATTTATGTTGGTCTTACCTTAAATAAAATGTACAGAATATATAAGAAGATGCCAAATCCATATATAGGAATAATCTGTCCCACAAGACCTCTTCCACTTCCACCAGTGCTTCCACTACCACCTCCACCTGCCTTGGCTTTGGCAACTGCTTCAGTAAGGTGAGACCTTGGAAAATGAGGGACAGCTCGGCCGTCGGGAGTGGCGTGGGAATGCATCCTCGGTGGAAAGCGACTGAGCTTCCCTGCAAAAAACCACACAATGATCATTTCCCTTCTCTTACTTTCCACCCTTTTGCACATAGCATAAACCTGCAGCAGGTGCAAGTGACCTATTTTCTCTGCTTGTAAATTCACCACCACTGATGAAAAAGTAACTCGTTGGACTAGGTCTGTGAACTCAGTCCTCAGTCTCTTGTGATGTGCAGTGCTAGGAGTTAGGTTTTACTTAAAGCCATTTACTCCTAGCAATTTTACTCCTGCACCATTAGGAGTAAAATCACACAATTAAAATCTCTTGATTTTTAGCAGAGAAAGAGTAAGCAGGGCAATTAACAAAACATAGATTTTACTACATACATTCTTGTCTGGATAACCAACAGATCAGCATCTCCAGCAGGATGAAAGTCCACATTCCTACTTGTTTCTCTCCTCAAGATCCCCCAACAACATATCAGTTTTCCACTGTGAGCCTGATCTTTCAATATTTCCCAAAGGCATTTAATGTATAAATATATTAATGTCCAAACCATTATCCACCTAACACCCTGACACACAACTGCAGTGTTTGCACAGCATAGATTTTTGGTTATTGCTGTAAGAAGTAGTATTTTACCTGATTTTACCAAGTGAGTAATGAAAGACTAAGAAAAGTGGTGTTACCTCAAGATATTCTCCTTAAAAAGGTCTAAGGTAAAGCAGTGTGAGAAAGGAGATTGTATATAGCCCGGACATATTATCTTTGGCATTCTAGAGGGAAAACAATTTAGAGGTTTCTAACCTTTCTAGGCAGAGCTAATTTAACACCAGAAAGGAGAGCAAGTATAAATGGATGTACAAATGCCAGAGTAAGACTGTAGAGATGCTGAAATGGTACTGCAAATGATTTCACACAACTGAAGGGTGCAAGAACCTCAATAAATTTAAGCTCATGCATTATTCTAGTTTCTTGCTGCCATGAATTCAACAATTTTGCTGTGAAATTCACTATTTTACTCCTCTGTGTAGCTGACATCCTGCTTTCCATCTCCACATCCAGCTTGGATGTGCACCTGCACTCCCTTCCACCGACTGGTGTTGAGCTGAGTTACTCAGCTACTCTGCCATGGAATCTGGTGGTGGGAGGCGCTGGATGGAAGCACCGGAGATGGGGATTGCCAGGCTGGGCTGCAGCTCACTCCCTGATCCCAGCTGGAAAACTCCCCCTCCCTGGCACACATGGCCTGGACGCTGCCACCTGGTGCTGGGACAGGCTGTGCAGAAAGAAAATGAAAAGCAGGTTTGAAGCAGCACTGCTAATAACTGACTTTACTTCTGTGAGTACCCAGCTGCAAGTGCTTTTATGAGACACAAGAGAAAAATTTAATTAACATTTGGTCTTGCTAGGAAACACCATCATAGGCAGCTAAATTCCTGAGCACAGAAAATTGCAGTAAACACTTACTAGGAAGTGCTATCAATAATTCATTAAGTTCTACTATTAAAAACACATTTTTCTTGTAGATGATAGCACACATTCCATGAGTTCTTTAGTGTAACTGCCAGGGTTCACTACCACTGACCAAACCTACTCTCAGATTAGCTTAATTTTGAGGAAGCTGTTATCATGCACTTAAATTTTAGTGAATTATTCAAAGTCTGTGATAGAAAGCATAGCATCTTATTTACAAGAAAGTCCCCCTGCTCCAGCAACAATGCCCTGTAGCAGTAGGTCACTGTGGAAATGAGTGTGATGTTGTGCAGAGAGCAGCATCACTAAGGTGGGGGTGAAGCAGCAGGGTAGGTAAACATTTATAAAACATACTTATGCAAATATTATTTATTTTAAAAAAAGAGAGATGTTAAGAAAGCAGAAAATAATTGACAAAGGTGAAACTGTATTTGAAGTGAATAGTTTTCTAAATTATCCACAAGGCCTCGTTTGTGCTTTAAAAGATTCAATTCAATTAAATATAATCAGGCCAAAAGGACAGACTTTAGACATTTCATTATCAAGATAATTTTAAAGGGGAATTTCATGGCTCCTGTTTCCAAAGCTACCCTATTGATTTTACACTTCTATAATTATTTCCTTAATAAACAAACAATATATTCCATAGGTTTTTATTGTGAAGAACTCATGCAAATTACACAGCAAACTGAGGGCACAGGCAACTTGAAAGCAGCATATGCACAAAGGTCTTAAATGCACAGTATATAAATGGAAAATGTAACCATTTGAGTGCCACTGTGACTTGAACAAGATTCCACACTTCCAGGGATGAAACAAACCATTTTCAAATGGAGACAATAACACACTCTCCATAAGAAAATCAAGTGATACTTGATGAGCACAGAAGGGCATGTGTTGGGTCCTTGTTTGCTGCCCTACCCAGCTGCCAGTGGGGATGGTGTGTACTTCAACAGGACATTTTCCTGTTGTGGGAATGCTGTGGGAAGAGCACTAACTCCAGTTAGCTTTGAAGGGTGCCAAAGTGCTGCTCTGCTTTTGAAATATTTCTCAACTCCCCTGTGACAGCCCAAGGGCTGCCTTCATGCAGACTGATTGCTGTGTGTGGTAACTCCCACCAAGCATACCCTACCCGGCTTTGCAATCTTTTTACCTCAGTTTTCTCCTACACATTTAATAATTTTGTCCGTTTTAATGCTTCAAATCAAGCATTAAAAGCCAGCTACAGGGCAAGAAGAGCATGTTTTGTTTGTTTAACCCAGTCCCTTCAATAGCTTGAAGTCCAAAAATGAAATTAGGCACCAGCAAACATTTTTGTTGTTTAAAAGGCTGTAGTTTCTGAATGTAGATGAAGTCCTTAATGGCATTTTCCCATGAGAATGACTGTGGGGTTTTTAATCTTGTAACAATATTAACACTCAACTGAAAAGAAGCAAATCTTAAAAACTTATTTTCAACACAATGAATACAACAACCAACCAGATGATGATACTCAGACCATTCAAGCATCTTTTTTCTATGAAAGCTCTTACATGTTCTACTTAATGGGTTTTAAGAATTGCTACTGAGCCCAACTCAACTATTTATAAAGTTATTTAGACTTATGTTACTATACTATTCAGCAACTCTTAGTCTAGGTAGTATGTCTCTCTGCCACATCATTTTCTTCAGGACACCAGCAGGCAACTGATGTGTGCATTGCACAAATTCAAGCTGAGCAGGGGGGCTACCTGAACTGTCATGTATTTTTTTTTGTAAAGGTGATGCCACTTGATTATTTATAAGAAAGCAGAGTCTGCTTCTGTCATGAATTTGTAAGGTATATCTGAAACTACCAACTTAGAGAGTAGCTTTACAAAATGCATGGCATATATTTATGAACATTAGACTTAAAATGCACTTTTAAAACTGCTAGTAGATCCCCTTTTTACTCCTCTTTAACAAAAGATAAACATTCTAATGCCTGTCTATGAAGTCAACTAGGAATGTGATACAAACACGGTAAGTTCCTTAAGTAAGCTTTGTCATATACATGACATTATTACTGTGAAAAAGAACAACATTCCTGTCTGGAAGATAGTATTAACTTCTATAGTTCAATGCTCACCATTTTCCTAAATGAGACCTCTGAAAATGACTTTATTAGAGAAAGTTCCATTCCCATGCCTAAAGCCTGTTTTGATAAGAAGCCTTGTGGTAACATTGAGTTCTAACAAACGGAACTAAACTTTAAGCATGGTTTATTCAGAGACATTTTGCCCCCAAGACTACCATAAGCACTTTATTAACTTCAAGAATGACATGATTACCTCAAGCCCCTGAAACTCCTGCCAGGTAACTGCAGTTATCAGTGCACTGAAGAGGACAACTAATTATAGAGATATGAATTAAGTGATTCAATCAAGATTTATTCTTCCAATAAAAAAATAACTTCAGGTGAAATAGTGTTTGGTCTACAGAGCAAGTGTAATGAAATCCTTGCTATCGAGTTGAAAATACGGACTATAAACTCTCATCTGAAACTGACCAGCTGAGGTGAGTTATTACATCCTCAGCCAAAGACAGGCGCTGGGGTGCAACAGGGGAGCAATGCTGGATGCCTGCGCTGCATCAGGCACACACAGACCTGCAATCTCTGCAGGAATGATGGGAAGTATTTACAATATTGAGGATGCAAAGAGTATGTATGTTACCTATTTTAAGCATTTAACTGTAGCTGTGATTAAGCCACCCTACCACAGCACAGCTCAGAGCCAGCTGTGCTAGAACAGATACGAACACCATTCATTCGACAGATGGCACTGAAAATAATTGGGGGGCACTGAAAATAATTGGAGGACAGCTTTGTTGTTGAGCTTTTTAAAGCTAGTTTTTCTGTCAGATCAGCCTGCAGCCAAAAGGAAGGAGCACTACAACATTAACTGACAACTGCTTAAGACTACATTGCTGTGGGAAAATGGTGTGTCAAATTCCATCATGGATCAGTCAGGAGCTGTGCAGGGGCAGAAGTCAATGGGGAGCCAGGTACCACCTCCCAGAGCATCTGCTCCCATCCCTGTTTCAGGCAGCTGACTCCACAGTCCTCACCTGTGCTAGCTGCTGGGCCTTTATGGGTTTTCAGTGTGAGGAGATCCTGCTATGGAACTATACACCTGTAGATCTACAGTGCTGACCAACCTATTTTCAAGTTCTTAAAGACCAAAAATACACATGGTAAGCATGAAAGGGGTGTTGTAGCAGGGAAATCTTGTATTTGGCTTCAAGGTAACACTGTTTTAGCAGTAACTTCAGCCTGGAGGTCCTTAGAAAACCCGGAAATGAAATACTAAATGAAATCCATGTCACTGAAGAGTGCAGACACGGAAGAACCAGGCTGTTGGAAGGATGCACAAGACACAGTGAACATGAGTCCCTGTGGGACAGCATCCTGAAGAACTTGTAAGTTCTCTGTGCTCCCACCAGCCTCACCCTCTGGCTTGCGGGCAGCCCTGGGCAAAACTCCCTCTCTGCCAAGACTAGGTGTTATGATACCAGCTACTCTTGTGAAGAGCCTTGGGCAAAAATAACCTCTACAGTAAAAGGCAATGGGCATAAAAAGGATGGGAGATGCTTGTATGAACCCATTCCTTGAGAACTTAAAGAGAGGACATGCAGAATGGGAGGGCAGGCACGAAGGACATAGCTTGGGGGGCTGCATGGACAGGACATGAGCCTAAAATAAGCCATCACATGGCCACAGCATTATGAGAATCTGGTGCATGAAAACAAAAGTTTAAAACGCTGGCATAGGAAACTGAACAATGAAGACGACTCAAATGAATTTTTATTTCATATGCGACAACAAAAGCATTCCATACACAAAATAACAAAATAATGAAAGGATGCATTGCAATAAAAAAAACAAAGCAAATGAAAAAAGTGGAATGAATATATCACTTTTCGGGAAGCTTTAATACTCTGCACATAAAATTATATTCCGAAGTTTTAAAACTATTAAAAAAAAAAAAAAAGGAGAAATTAGATCACAGCGGTAACCACGAACGAATCCTCCGGCACTCCACACGTCGCTAAGGGATGAGCACGGGGGAGAGACGCGCCAAGAGAGAACTACGCTACGTTTCCATACCGGCCGGCGGAGCTCCCTGCGTGCAGCTCCGGCCCCTCACGGAGCCCCCACAGCCCGCCCGCCCCGGGCTCACCCCGAGCGGGACCGCGGTGTCCCGGGCGGGGAGGACAAGGAGGGGCGGCGGCGAGGAGCGGCCTCTTACCCTCGGGCGGCGCAGCGCCGGGCTCCTGCCTGCCGCCAGCACGGGGCAGGAAGGTGCGCGGCAGGAGGAGGGAGACGCAGAGCACCAGGCAGGACACGGCGGCCATCCGGCAGCACGTCCAGGCCGCCATGGTGGAGCCCGGCGCAGGCGCGCGCAGGCGCCGCGCGGGAGCCTGAGGGGAGCGCGGGGGGGCCGCAGGGGAACGCCTGGGAGCGTGTGGGGATTGCCGGGACTGGGCTGGGCTGGACTGGGCTGCGGCGTTGTGGAACAGCCCTGAGCCTCAGACAGGCCCCACGGGGCCCGAGGGGACTCAGCGCTCTCTTCTCCTTCCAGTGCCTGAAGGAGCCTACAAGAAAGATGGAGAGGGGTTTTTGCGTGTAGTGATAGGACCCCGGGGGAATGGCTTAAAACTGAAAGAGAGTAGGCTTAGATTAAATATGAAAGATGTGTGCTCATGTCTTTACAAACAATCCCATGGGTGAAGGTGGGGGTGTTAAGGTCTTTGAAATGGGTCTTAATGTCTCTACTGCCTTTGGGCATCTTGGCTCCTGACACAGACAAGGGAATGCACAAGCCTCAACTTCTGAATTTTGGGGTAAAACAGTAGGTTCAAGGGGGAACATGTGGTAGGCGGTTCGGGAAGCTGGTGCCTTTCTAGTACCTCAGCCAGTGGGTGAAATGGACAGGGCAGGAGGCTGGCCGCTTTTAACGCCTTCATTAACAGGTCAGCTCAGAACGGGAGCCTGAGCCGTTCCGCACACCGCCGCTGCTCCCAAGTCCGGCCCAGAGAAGGCGAATGACTTCGGCTTTGCCGCACACACGGCAGAGGTGGGACTTCCACCCTCGCAGTACTCCATAGAAAAACCAGTTTTAGTTTGAAGTCTAGGGTTTTTGTTCTAGCTAACTTTCTTGCGGTTATGGCGAGATGTTAAAAATCTTTAGGGGTGTTTTAGAAGACAACTGCACATTGTTCTTCATCTAAGTGTTTAAATCTTTCAATTTGGTGCTGGCTCGTTGTTTCAGGAGCTTGTTTCGCTGCTCTGTATGAACTGTCTCTTAATTTGCATACGGGCCGACATCACTCCTCCCCCTTTCAAGTCCCCGTTGCCATTTTGGGAAGCAGCAGAGGTGATTCCCGACGGAAAAAGGTTTATTAACAGCACTAACTTATTAACTTTACAATCATTAATAACAAGTAACTTAATTCATTAACTTTACAATCATTAATAACAAGTAACTTATTAACTTTACAACTTAGGTGTTGAGATTTATTAGTGTTTTATTCTTAACAGTGGGGAAAGGAAGAGGGTAACATGTGGCTGGGAATTAGGATAAAAGGAGGCTGCGCCCTCCGAAACCTGGAGAGAAAATGCCGTGGGAATGTGCCCCAATGGACTCTCTTCTTCTATTCGAATAAAGTTACAGGACTCCTCTGTATCTTTTTTGGGCACAGACCTCTGGCGTTTGTGGATTGTCCTGACAACTGGGGGCTCGGTCTGGCATCGTCTGGGTCCAGCACGCAGTAAGAGGAGCTGGAGGCGCGCCTCACCCATTTCAGGTGAACAGCTCCCTTCGGCGCTGGCCGGCTCCGGCGATTGGGTTGCCGAGACTGTCCAGGAGACAGAGGAGAAGCGGACCAGGGGGTTCCTGAAGAGGTCCACAGGGAGAGGCGGTGAGTACAATTTCGGGAAGTAAAACATTGCAGGACACCCAGGGTGAGCAATAAAGGAAAGTCGAAAAAAGGGTCTCGACTATAGGGATGATCCCAAAATACCTCCGAAGGGTGCTTTGGGAGAACGCTGAGATGGTCTGCAGACGTAGTTAAAACAGGAATGCCCAAGAGGGGGCACTAAGAGGCACCGAGAAAGGGTCTGGACAACCAGAGCGGGCAATAGAGTGCTGGTTTGGGAAAGGATTGGTCGAAGAGGAGTGTGGAGAAATATGGTTAAAGCAAATAGCAGCGGGAGGCTATGTGATAAGGAATCTTCGAAATGTGCTGTCTTATAGAGGGAGTGGCTTTCGTCTTTTGTATTCCCGGCTTCCAGGAGGG
>VZSE01003119.1:0-50276 GCA_013398275.1 Promerops cafer | reverse complement strand
CCGCCGGCGGCTCCGAGCGGGACCCCGCGCCGCTGCTCGCCGCTGCCGCACTTTCCCCCATTCCCCGCCGGGGACGAGCCCTCTCTCTGTCGCCCGGAGCCGCCTAGGAGAGGATGTCCCTAGGCAAGAGCTGAGCGCTGGGGAGGGGCCGCCCCCCGCCCCCAAACTTTTCGCTCAGCCCCGGAGCGGCGGGGACCCGGCCCCCCTGGAGCCCGGGCAGGCAGGAGGGGCCGGGGGCGCGGCGCCCTGCGCTTCCCGTCCCCTTCCCTGACGCGGGGCGCAGCGCTCGGGGAGGGGCTCGGCTGCCGGCTCCGCTCCGGATTTGGTGGTCCCGGCTCCGCACGTCCCTGGGGAAGCTGCCGATGGTGGGGAGCTGCCTGCGGACCGCCCCCAGCCCCACGAGGAGCCCTTCACCCCGGCGCCTTCGCCTCCCCCTGAGCAGCGCTGCTGCGGGGATCCCTGCGCCGGAGCCGCCCGGATTATAAAGTCGGGGAAGTTCTCCCCCCGCAACCCCCCCAGCTTGTCTCGGCAGAGCCATGGCCCGTCTCCGGAGCTGGGGGCTGCTCTGCTTCGCCGTGCTCGCCCTGCCCGGCCCCCCGGGAGCCGGCGCCCAAGGTAAGGGGATGAGGGGGGCAGCGGGAGATGGACCACGGAGAGATGGGGGGACCCCGGGCTGCACCTCTCAACCGAGCCTATTGCTACCCCGGGCTGGGAGACCGGTGTGCCAGCCGAAGGGTGGGAGCGAGGCCACTCCGGAGCTCCTACCGGGGGAAGAGCAGCATCCGTAGTATTCGCAAAGCCTCCCCGGAGCCAGGACTCGGGGCCCGCCGGTGCTGGGTGCAGCGCGGTGTCCGTGGTGGTTCAGGGGGACGAGCAGCATGGCTCTGCTCTGCCTCCCCCTTCCCCGAAACTGCCCTCAGGCTGGGGATGGGGGGAACGTGTTGCTCTGAGCATGAGGTAGAGACTGTGCTAGACCACCTTCGGGAAGGTGAGCAACCCCGAGGGGTAAGCATCGCCCGTTCCCCCCCCCCACCTCCACGGGTACCCCCGTTGTACCACAAAACCCGGGGTGCAAGTTTGGGGGATTCCCAGGAAGCAGCTCATACCCTGATCTTGATCCCGTCGACTTCCAGCCGCTGGTACGAACTGGCAGGGGCCTGGGGGAGTCTGTACCCCCGAGCCCCTGTGGGTGCCTGGGGCTCCCACTGCACCCCAACAGCCCTTGGGGGCTGCAGGGCAGGGCGAGCCCCTCTCTGCTCCTCTCCCTTTGGGCTCGGGCACAGCACAGGCTGCTTTTAGCTGCTCTGCTACCCCACAGGGATATAAAAATAGTTTGTGGCCCTTTGGGGTGCAGCTGTGGTTCAGAGGGGCCGGGGGAACCCTGTGGTCCCCTTCCTGGCCGTGAGGGTCCCTGCGGGCCCAGAGAGGAGGCTCCTGGCTCGCAGGGCTGCAGCGCGGCTGCCTCTGTCCCTGCGCTTGGACTGAGCAGATCCAGACTGGAAACGGGGGGGCACAGCTGAGCGCAGCGCCGGGGGTCCTCACCCACGACATTTCTTGCCCTTGTTTGTGGCAGCAAGTGGAGCCAGAAGTCCCTGTGCGCTCCTGTGCTCCCGCTCCCCCTGAGCTCCCCCAGCACTGCTATAATTTCTCAGTAATTAAGTTCAGAACATAACATCTAAAGCGGCAGTATATTATCCAGGCAGGCCCTGTGTGGGGAGCTCTGAAGGTCTCTTTGATTGATTCACTCCCTTGCCGAGTTTCTCTCCTCCTGGCTGGCGTCTCCGGCTGGCGGGTCCCCTGCGATCCGTTTGTTCCCTGCCCGCGGGACGGGCTCCTGGGGTGACCCAATCTCCTTCCATTTATCCGTGGGGCTCGCTGTGGGGTGGAAGATGTGGGGCTGCGTGTTCCCCAGCACTCTGGAGGGGTGGGGAAGGGGCTTTGCTCCGCTCTCCTGGCGCAGGAGCCGAGCTTTGCAGCTCTTGCTCTCTGCGGCGCGTGTCACGTCCTCGCGGGCGCTGTGACATTGCTCGGTGCCCGGCCCCGGCGTGGCAGCGGCCACGAGTGAGCCGGACGTGCTGGAGGGATCATTCCCAAAGCCTGGCACGTGCCCGCCTCCCCTGCCGCGGGTGGCACTGGGGACGAGCCAGCAGGGTCACCTCCCGGCCTCGGTGCCCGTGGGGCGCCGGCGCTCTCCGCTGCATCCCGCTGGGATGGACAGGGAGCAGGGTGACGGAGCTGGGAGCAGCCCGGCACAGGGCTCCAGGCTCCGGCTGGTCCCACTGCGGTGGGGCAGGCAGAGCTGGCAGTGAGGGGCAGCAGCGCTTTGTGCCAGGGCTATTGATTCTGGCAGCCGAGGAAAACGGGATCAATCGGGAAGGGAAGGAGGAGGCGACGGCGCGAGACCTCCCCGGCCGGGGCGCAGGGGCTGCCCGGGCACGGGGTGAGGCACTTTCATACCTGTGGCTGGTAAAAAAAAGGCCCCTTGCTGCCCGTGAGAGAGAGGATGGAAGTTTAATTACAGCCCGTCTGTGCTGTGTAATTATTAATTACCCGTGGCAAAAAATAACTTATTGATTAGGGGCCTCGCGCTAATTACCCGGAGCCCAATGCGGAGCTGGGGGAAGGCTCAGCCGGCAGCGCTGCCCGGGTGGGAGCTGTCGCAGTGCGACCTGTGCCGGGCCCGGGGGCTGTGCCAGGGCTGGGGGCACGGGCAGCCCACCCCGCCAGCAAAGGCCCCTTCGGCCGGTGAACAAGGCAATAAAGGGGTCCCCAAGAGCTGGGGGGAGTCTGGGGGTGGCCAGCCCCCTCCTGCTTACTCTTAGTAGATTTTCTGACACCTGGAGATGCAGTTTCCCCACATCCCGTGCTGGGGGCACAGCCCGGGACCCCCTGTGCTGGCACAGCACGTCTAATGGGATTGAGGAGGCCAGGGCCAGTCCCAGGAGGGATTTGGGCAGCTTAAGGTTCCAGATGGGATTTGGGGCAGGGGCCTGCCATGGGCAGCTTCCACCAAAGAGGCTTATTAGAGGTGGCAGCGGGGGAGTTTCAGCATCTTCTGTCCCTGTGCGTGGGGCCTGGGCACGTCTGCACACACGGTGCCCTGAGGGGCTGGGCAGGAGCGGGGCAAGGACGAGCCCCTGCCCTTCCTGGGGACATGACGCTGGTGCCAGGCTCACTCCAGGACTTTGGTGATGGGAGCTGCTGGTTCCTCTGTGCTGGTGGCATCAGGGCAGGCGGGGATGGCCCTGGCTCTTCTGTCCCTGCGCTGCCACATTCGCTGGTGGCCTCATGCAAGGCACTGGCTCAGGAAGGAGAGTGGCTTTTAGGGGAGAGGAAGGGAAGATTAAAATTTGATGCTGCTTGGGAAGCCATTAGTGCCTGGGCACAGCATGATGAAATTTTGATGGCCTGATAACCAGGAGGGAGGGGGATATGGTCCGGTCCCAGGCAGGCTGTGTCACTGTGCCTGTCACTGCGCTGGTCCCCAAAGGTTTGGGGTGCCAGCTGAGGAAGAGAACAGGCAGGATGAGAGCTGCCAGGGAGATGGAAATGAGAGCTCGTACCCACCTCCAGCTGCCGGCACTGGTGGGCAGGGAGAGCTGGTGGTGGCTGAGCAGCTCCTGCCCCGGTGCCATCCGGGGACCAGGGTGAGTGACAACATCAAGTGCTGCTCATCCCTTAGTGACGGGGACTGGGCTGCGGTGGCATTTCTGCTCGGCGGGAGCACAGGCAGGAGCTCGAGGAGAGCGGGAAGGAGGGAGCAGGCGGATCTTGGCTGCTTGAGATCCTGGGAAAACGCTGATAATTAAACCGGGAGGAGGGAGGCTGGCGGGTGCTGTGACGAGGGGTGACCCTGCCTCCGCCACTCCACGAGCCGTGTCCTTGTCCCCAGCCTGTGCCTGGGGCTGGTTCCCACCCGGGGATGAGCTGCAGCCACACACACATTACTGTAGGCCCTACACAAACTGGTTTGGGGGTGTGCTGGTTGCAGCAGCAGCACAGGCAGTGCCTGGGGTGAAACGGCCCCGTGGGGCAGCGCCGTGGGGGAGCAGAACCCGCTGGGTGCTGGGTGGGTGGGTGAGCGGAGGGTGCCCTCCCCTCTGAGCCCTCCTTACTGCCCCGAGCTCGTTAACGAGTGGCTGGCGTGTGGCTGGGTGAGAAACGGCCGGGGAGAAATATGCTGCTGTCAGTGGTGATGTGATTGTGCTAACGAAGGGCGAGCTGAGCCCCTGCCGTGCCCGCGGTTGTGCCAGGGCTGGTGGCTCTGGTGCTCCACCGGTGCCTCATGGCACTGGGCCTTGGACTTCCAAAGCAGCCGAGGGGACCCAGCAGCCCTGGGGGGACCCAGCAGCCCTGGGGAGCTGGGATGGCTCAGGGTGGTGGGCACTGGGGTGTCCTGGGAGCTCCTCTGCCGGTGCAGTGGAGCGTGGCATGGAGCTGCTGGAAAGGACAGGGGGCCAGGATCCCTCAGATGTGGTGGTGATGCCAGGGACCACCCTCATCCCCACGGCTGCTGCGCTGAGCTGGGGTTCCTCCATCCACGGAGGTGGATCCAGCCTCAGGACGTGTTCCTCTCGCTCTGCCCGCCCAGCAGGCAGGAATGTGCTGGCAGCAGCTCCCTGCTGTGCTGGCCATGCTTGCCATCCCTCACACGCCCCTTGGCATCCCTCACACCCCGAGCATGCTGGCGGTGCCACTGGCATGGCCACTGCCCTCAGCACCCTCCGTGGGCTTGGGGACCGGCTCTTGGGGGTGCATTTCCCACCCCCACTCCCAGCTTTGGGGGTGTGTCCTGCACCCCTCTCCCAGTGCTGCCTCACCTTCCCCAGCCTGACTCCCAGCACCTGCCTGTGCCCCGGGCAGGCAGTGGCCCCCTCGGCGGCCCCCGCCCCACCCTCCCCTCGCCCCCAGCCCCGGGGGTGCAGGAATGCCTGCCTGGAAAGCCATGCCGGGCTCGGGTTGCCTGGGAACTGGGAAACCTGATCCCTGGGAACGGGGGCCGAGGGCAGGGGACATTCCCGGGCTGCAGCTGGTCCCCGGCCCCCTTTGTCTCTCTGCTCTGATGGGGCCCCCAGGAATGGAGACTTGGGGCGTGGGGGCTCTCGGCTCGAGCAGGGCCATCCCTGGGGACACGGTGACTGGATGCTCTGGGGTGTCACCTGCCCGTACGGATCAGTGTCACCACCATGGGCTGGGGAAGGGGACCAAGGCCAGCTTGGACAGGGCTTGGAGGGACCTGGTCTAGGTAGGAAAGTGTCCCTGCCCATGGCAGGGGTGGGGGAGAAGAGGTTTAAGCCCCTTCCAAGCCAATCCATTCCATGACTGTCTGAAGGCCCCGGGATCAGCTGCTGCTGCGTGCCAGCAGCTGGGCATCCCGGCTGGCCGCAGGGATGGCACGGTGGCGATTCCAGGAATGCTGGGGTCCCCTGTGCTGAAGCCACTCTCCCTCCCTGCCAGCCGTCATTGTCCCCACCACCCACCCCGACACGTGGCAGCTCCGGGAGCTTCCCTCCAGCCTGGGCAGCGGGGGGAAACTGAGGCACAGGGCAGGGGTGGGCGTGGGGACGGTGGGAAGGGGACAATGGGGCTGGCTGGTGTCCTGCTGCCTGGTGGCACTGGGTACAGCAGGAAGGGGACAGCACACGTGAGCTGCTCCTTTGGCTCCCGTCCCTCTCTCCCCGTCCGTGCGGAAGCCTCGGGTGTAGGGAAGCCTTGATGAGTTTGACCATTAGCAGAAGAAGCCGCTGAGCTAATTTTAGCCCTGGTAGCTAATTGCTTTCTGCACTGCTGGGTGAGCCCACAACCTGCGAGTCCTCGGCTGTAACCTTGAGGCCTCCCAGCTCCGTGCACGGCGGCACCGAGGTCCTGCCAGGGCACAGAGTGGGATGGGGATCGCTGTGGGGTGGCTGGGTCCTGGAAGGGTTTCTCTGGAACATTGGGCTGTGCAAAGCTGGGAGGGGTTGGGGTGCCTGGCAGGGTCCTGCTGCCCGTAGCTTGGAGCCGTGTCCCTTGTGCCTTCTGTGGGACAGGGACAGGTAATGTGGGAGGACTCTGGCTGTTAAGGGTGGCCGTGAGGTGTGGACCCCCAGGGGTGGGTCTCCTTAGCTTGATGAAGGGAAATGCTGGGTTTAGACCCCCTTAACTGGGAATTGCTGGACCCAGAGGGCATTTCCCCAGGGCAAGAGTGAGGCTGGGGACACATGTGCTCCCTGCTCCTGGCTGCAGGGACGGGGTTGTCCCCAGGATGGCTGGAGGCACCAGTCCCTCTGTCCCCATCCTGCAGGGCCACCCCCCAGCACATCCCAGCTCATTGACTGGAATCTGGGCCACGGGCTGGGTAGTGCTGCGGGTTTATGGGGACATTTGTGTTCCTTCCAGGAGCCCGTGTCCCCCTGCAAGGAGCACTCGAGCACTGGGTGCCGTGGGTGGCTTCCCCCACGAGTCTCTGCAGGGTGGGATGCTCGGTGCTTCCCCTCCTCCTCCTCCTCTTCCTCCTTGCCTGGGCTTATCAGGGGTCAGGCTCAGAGCTCGGAGGGAGGTGACGGGGTCCTGCATGGATCTGGCATCCCCAGCTCCCGGCAGTCCATGAAGGGCTGGCTGGGGAGGGAGTGGGATGAGGACACGATGCCGGCTCCTGGCCTGGCGTGGGGCCTGGATGGATGGATGGATGGATGGATGGATGGATGGATGGATGGATGGACGGACGGACGGACGGACGGATGGATGGATGGATGGATGGATGGATGGATGGATGGATGGATGGACGGATGGATGGCAGGCTGGCTGGAGGGGGCTGGGACCGGCGGACACAATAGCTCTGGTTTCAGCACCCCGCCTCCTGCATGCCTGAAAAACAGCTGATGGCCGTGACGGGGGATGAAATGGGATTAGCTGCTGCTTCCAAAGGGAGCGCGTCCTGCCCAGCCGGACAATGCCCCCGCTGTGCCCCGGGTCCCAGCGCAGCCCTGCCCAGAGGGGCTCGGCGCTGTCCCCTGCCCTGGCTGTCCCCGGGGGGACCTTCCGACCCTCCCGTGCTGCACAGACTCCCGGGGGTGCTGGAGACTCCAGGGTGGCGTGGGCGCTTCTCAGTGCTGCTTCCAGCACCGAGCAGCTCCCAGGTGAGCTGCTGGGGAGGCAGGAGCTCGGAGCTGTCCCACCGCAGCGAGCACTGGGTGCCCAGCCTGGAGCCCCGCAGTGAAAGGCAGAAGCGAACCTCGTGGCACGAAGGGACTCGGCAGGGTGGGCACCTCTGCCCCGGCCCCCCCTGGTGGGTGCCGGGGCNGGGGGGTGCGGGGGCACGGCGGGGACCCGTGGGGTGTCCCGGGGCGGGAGCCACGCGCGGCCGCAGCTGCGGCGCTGCCGGGGCGTGCGGTGCCGTGCTCGGTGGAGTGAACTGATGTTTATTTTGATAATGAGTTCTCAATGCATTTGCAAACTAATAAAATCAACTCATTAGGGTGGGATGTTTCATCCCGAGCTCCGCCGCCGTTGGGAGAGCCCTCCCCGCCGGCTGAGCACCTGGAAGCGCTCGGCACCCGGCCCCGGCGGGGAGGGAGAGGATGGGTGCCTTCCTCGCCTGCTTGTCTCCGTCTTCCTCGCTGGCAGGGCGGGCAGAGGGGCTGCGCAGGGAGGTGGAAGCAAGAGGCGTGCGGGGAGCAGGGCACGGAGCTGCCGGAGCCCTTCCCCGGGGCGCCGGGGGAGTCTCGCTCGCTTGGCTTCTCCCCATAAGCTTCACGTCAGGCTGGAATCGCTGGCGCGGCGTTGGCTGGAAAAGCCCCTCTGGCTGGGAGAGCCACAAGTGTGTGAATAAATGCGATGACCCGAGTTTGCTGCGCTGCCCTGGGAATTCTGGGCTGTCCGGGGGGGGAATGCCTGTTCTTCCCCCATGCTCGAACAGGGCTGTTGGGGAAGGAAAAGCTTTGGAAAAAGAGCTTTTCCAAGGAAAACTCGTGTTCGCTGTCATGCTGCAGCTATTTCTGTTTCAAGTGAGCAATGCAATGACTAATTAATACTTAGAAAAGGATGTCTGGGCAACACCCCAGTAAATGGGCGAGTGCCCGGTGCCCGCTGGCTCGGGGCCGTGCCGCGGGGAGGGGGACTCCGGCCACCAGCGCCTTCATCCTGCCTGGTACGGGCGGGGTGGGAGCTGGCAGAGCATTTTCCACCCCGCAGGGCTGGCGACTCGGTTGCGTCAGTGCCCTGGGAAGGGCTGAGTGGGGTTTTTCTTGTGGTTTCTCTCTTCTGTTTTTCTTTCCCGGCCGTTCTTTCGCTTGGGAAACGCCGCCTCGTTGGGATTCTTGGGATGAGTCTGGGCAGCCGCTGTTGTGTGTTTGTCTGTCCGTCTGCTGAGCATCCTGCGGGGCCGGGGGAGGTGGGACACGGGTGCTCCAGGCAGGAGGGACATCTCAGGTGCTGTTGTGGCTCCCGCAGGGCTGGCCTGTGGTGGCTTTGCTTTCCCACCCCTTTACGGCCGCGTGACCCCAGGAGTTTCCACGGCGCAGGGCTGTGGTGTCCTTCCAGGAATTCCTCGAGGATACACTCAGCATGTTCCATGGGGCCAAACCCAGCGCTGAGCTGTGCTGCGCTGCCCTGGCCTTGTGTGTCACTCGGGGGGGTGGGTGACAGGGGACGTCCCCCTGGGGACGGGGTCCAGGCTCTTGGGACCTCCACCTCGCTTGGCAGGTGGGTGTGGAGCCTGTTCCTGCCGAATCCATGCGGGGAAACTCTGGGCCTGGCTGGGGAGGGCTGGGAAGGGCTGAAGTGCAGGACGGGGGATGCACTTTGACCCCCCTCTCCTGCCCGGGGAGCGCCCGGCTGCTGGCTGGTGGCAGGGTCTGGAGGTGATGTCCATCGATCCTTCCCTTCCTCGGTGTTTTGGAGCCTCTCCCGGGAAAATCAGCGGCAGGATCCGGCCTCTCTAATAGCGTTGAGTCACTCTCCGGGTGTCCGTGAGTCACAGCAGTGACCCAGATACGGCGGAGCTGCGTAATCGCGGGCTTCGGAGGATTTCTGCCGTCGGAGGGAGTTTGCTGGGGACGGGGCTGTGTCCTGCGTGGGACAGGCTCAGCAGGACAATGTCTGTCCATGCCACCCGCAGCAGGGCAGCCCTGGGGATGTCCCCTGGGCTGGCAGGGCTCCTGTCCCTTGTGGCCCCAGGATCATCCCTCTGCTGCAGGTCCCTTCCAGCTCCTGGCAGCTCCGCACGTTTGGGTTTGGAGCTCCGTGCCCTGGGGCCAGGACTGGGATCAGACTCTGCGGTCCGTGTGCTCGGAGCCGGGTGTGGGGGTCCGTGGGGGCTGCCCGGTGCCTCGGAGCACAAAGCTCTTGCTGTCGGCCGCCGGGCTCGGGGCTGGGCAGGCACAACGCGGCCGTGTGTGTGTGACTGTTTGGGGTTTCCCGGGAGGGAAATGTTGGTTTTTCCAGCGGCAGGGATGGGCAGGCACACAGCCGCGCTCTGTTCCCAGCCATGGGGCTGAATAAATCCCTGTTTCCCGGCCAGGGATGGT
Organism: Promerops cafer; assembly: GCA_013398275.1. Taxonomy (NCBI): domain Eukaryota; kingdom Metazoa; phylum Chordata; class Aves; order Passeriformes; family Nectariniidae; genus Promerops; species Promerops cafer. Next base: position 40,770 of record VZSE01003119.1, on the reverse strand, counting down.
GTTTCTCCGTTGGCTCTGGGAGCATTTCAAGCCTCACCTTACCCACGTTGTCACCGGGGTGCACCTGGCCGTGTCCCCAGTGCCACAGGGATGGGGACTGCGGGCTGCGGTCCATGGGAATCCTGAGGGGATAATGCTGGCACGGCCCTGGTGCTGCTGCAGCGGGCAGAGGAGGGTCTGCCACCAGGGCTGGGACCTCTGATGGCCGGGGACATGGGCTGGGAGCTGCTGAGGTGTTGGGGACGGGATTGCCAGGATGAGATGGCAGGGAAAGGGGGCTTTGTCTCCAGTACTGCTGCTGGGAGAAGGGAGATCCTGAGACATTTTCCAACACCCCTCGTCCTGTGGGACCCCGGCTCCCCCCTCCCCACGTCCCCCATCCCTGGAGGGGTTCACCCAGGCATGGTGAGGCTGCCCATGGCCCACTGAGCCCGCCAAGAGCCCCGGCTGTGGAAGAGGAGCTTGTTATGGAGCCATCCTGCTTTTAATTAACAAATTAAAATCCTAGTTAACAATCCAGCCCCAGGGCTGTTGGAGGCTGGGAGAAGCTGGAGCGTTTGTTATGGAAACAGCAGTTAATTAACAAATAAATAAATAAGTATGGGCCTGGAGACAGATGTGGAAGGAGGAAGGGAGATGGCAGTGTGGTTGGGGTGTCCCACCGGCCTGGCCCGGCAGGATGCAGTGAGGGAGGAGGACATCCATCCATCCATCCATCCATCCATCCATCCATCCATCCATCCATCCATCCANGAGGACATCCATCCATCCATCCATCCATCCATCCATCCATCCATCCATCCATCCATCCATCCATCCATCCATCCATCCGATTGTCCTGGAGGCTGCCGTGGTTCTGGTGGGCATTGCCAGTTCCATTCGGAGCCACAGAGTGCAGGGGGCTCTTGCTGGCAGTGCCAGGACAGATCTGGCCACGTTCCACTTGCCAGGGCCACCTTTGCTGGGCTTGGGGCTCCCGGTCTCTGCCTGGGCTTTTCCTGAGAGCCGCTGGCTCCAGGAATCACCCCTCCGTGGCCTCTCCCCCCACCCTGGGACCAGGAAGCACCACGACAGATCTCCAGCAGAGATGGATGAGGTGTGACACCGGCAAAACTGCTGTGCAGCCCGCAGGTGACACCAGTGCCGTGCTGGGGACCGCAGGAGGAGGGGACAGCTCTCAGGGGGCATCGCTCGGGGGCTGCTCCTGCATCCCTGTGCAGGGACTGCCGTGCTCCCCACTGGTGTCACCTTTGTCCTGGGACAGGGCTGTGTGGGGGATCTGGGGAGTGCTGGGTGCTGCCAGGGAGGCCGTGCTGAGGCAGTGGCCTCCCTGGCCGTGCCCTGCAGTGGTCAGCTTGGATTAGCCACAGGGATGTCACCGAGAGCCCCGAGCGGTGTCTGCTGCCAGCGGGGATTATCACCATGGGTGGCTGGTGGGTGCTGATGGGGCCCTGCAGGGGTTTGGGGTCACTGTGCTTCTCCCTGAGGCGCTGAGGGGTCACCTGGAGGTCTCACTGCCAGTGCCACAGGCAGGGGTGGCTGTGAGATGTGACCCAGTGCCACAGGCAGGGGTGGCTGTGGGGACCAGTGTGGGGATGTGACCCAGTGCCACGGGCAGGGGTGGCAGGGGGATGTGACCCAGTGCCATGGGCAGGGGTGGCAGGGGGATGTGACCCAGTGCCACGGGCAGGGGTGGCTGTGGGGACCAATGTGGGGATGTGACCCAGTGCCTGTGTGAGGACGTGGGTGGCTGAGGGGGTCACCATGGGGACATGACCCTTCTGCCAGCCTGTATCGGGGCCCTGCAGGGTTTTTGCAGGGTGAGGAGGGGGCAGAGCCCATGTCCCTCCTGCAGCTTCACCTTTCCAAAGGATTAAGGGGAGGAAATCAGTTCAAGCTCCAGCTCTGCAAATCCTGCGGTGCCACACGGGCGGGAGCCGCGCTCTGCTGAGCTGCTCTTCCAGGTTTGCATCTCCCTCAGCCTCCCCCTTAATCCAGTTACCACACCTCTGCAATCGGCTTACGGCATGTAGGGAACCCCAAATCCCCTCCGAGGGAGGCGCAGGGAGCGGGCCAGCGCTGCCAGAGCTCTGGGCTCTGCCAGGTCCAGCCTGGCTCCTCACTGGGGTGGGAACTCCAGCTCCAGCTCCCCTCCTTTGCCAGCCCTCCTGGGGTCACGGGCACACGTCCTTGCACCCTTTATGGGAGGTGTCCCCACATCCCCAGAGCTACCCATGACCCAAAAAACCTTTTTCCCGTGTCAGGGAGGTGCTAAAGCAGCTGCACAAGTAAGCAGGGGGTTGGCTGGAGATGAGCTGCCCGTCTCCAGCCGTGTCCCTCCAGCTGGGCAGGAGCTGTGACCTGAGCCCAGGGGACAACGTGCCCGTGGCCAGCAATGCTGCCCGTGCCCCTTCCCCAGGGCAGAGCAGCAGCTCCCAGTGCTGCGAGCAGCTCAGAGAGGCTCCAGAGCAAGCCCGGGTGTGTTCTGGTAGCAAGGCCATCGCAGGGCACGTGCTGCTGGCAGGAGGGCACCGGGCGCCAGCCCTTGGAGCCTCCCAGCTCTTCCCTCGTCATGGGCAGGACGGGCACAGCACCTGGCACGGCTCCGGGCTCTGCTGCTCGAGGGCTGCGGCCGCTGTGGGATGCTCGTGCGTCCCCGAGCGCCGGCAGCGCCTCCCTGCTCCACAAGGGTGCTTTTGTCCCTGTGAACCCGGTGGGATTGGAGCCGGGGGAGAGGGGGCTGGCCGGGCTGCTCTGCCTCGGCTGAAACCCCCCCGAGCTCCTTTTTGGGCTCCCACTGCAGCCCCCGGTGTCTCCTGGACCGTGGTGCTGTGGGAGGGCCCCAGCCCGAGCCCCCCGCGCCGGTCTCAGCCCACCAGGGGGGCAGGGACCCCTCTGCCAAGAAGGAAAATCATGTCCAGCACTGTTTTCTGCACGGCAAAGGAGAGGCCTGGAATCAGCAGCCCCAGGAGCTGCAGGGCACCGTGTCCACGTCCCCCTCTGTCCCTGCTGCCTGGGAATTCTCTGGGACTGGGGAACTGGCACCTCAGAGGAAGGGCTGGTGGGACAGGGATGGGGGCTCAGGCTGGGGGACTGCAGGGATGGTCTTCTCCAACTTCCTGAGGAAACTGGAGCACCGTCAGCTCACCAGTGCAGGAACCGACCCCCCAAAAGCTGCGCCGTGGCCCCGCTGCCTTCCCACACCCCAGCTCCGGCAGGAGGACTTCCCACCATGGCTCTCTCGCCGCCTCGGAGCACCGAACCCCTCCTAAATAATTCAGGAAGGCGAGTGCCGTCCGCCGGGGCTGCGGATAAACGTGGAAAATGGCTGAGAAATGGAGCGTGTCCTCCGGGAGCCACCTCCGCGCCGGGTGGCCGGGCCCCTCTCCTCCCTCCTGGCCCAGGTGGCGACTCCCAGCCCGCACAGGTACGGGCGCCGGGGAGGAGGGGATGGAGGAGAGCTGCCGAGGCCACTGGAGCATTGGGAATTGCATTTCATGGCTGGGCAGGCTGGGATACCAACCCGGCCCCGTGCGCCGGGTGCTTGGAGAGGAGATAAGATTTGATTAAGAAGGCTGCTATTAATTTATGGCAAGTACACTCACGGCAGTGGAGAGGTTGCTTTTAATTAATAGCCAGAAGGAGAGTTTTAAAGCTCTTGGTCTCAGTGGGGGGAGAAGGGAGGGAGGGGAAAGCAGGGAAGGAAGGGAACAAAGTAAGTTGGGAGGATTAATGGTCACATCTGCAATTATAAGTCTTTTTCTTAGTAAAAAGGGCAAAAAAATCCACATCAAAAGACACGCCGTGGGTGGGGGTGTGTGGGGCAGCCGGGCTGATCCCTGGGGATGAGATGGGTGGGGCTGTGCCCGGTGCCTTTGGCACTGCTCCATGGGGGGAGCGGGGCTGCCTGGTGGCACCAACCCGGCCTGGGGGGACAGCAAGGGACAGCCGGGTGTCCCTGTAGCTGCTCCAGGCCGAGCTCTGCTGGGATCAGGACCGAGGGCCAATGCTGGGATGGATCTCTTGGAAGAAATTATTTATTGTGAGGGTGGGCAGGCCCTGGCATGGGGTGCCCAGAGAAGCTGTGGCTGCTCCATCCCTGGAAGTGTCCCAGGCCAGGCTGGACGGGGCTTGGAGCAGCCTGGGATAGTGGAAGGTGTCCCTGCCCATGGCAGGGGTGGCTCTGGATGGATTCTAAGGCCTTCCCCAACCCAAACCACTCTGGCATTCGGTGACTCTGCGATTTTGGCTGCGGTGCTGATGGGATGAGGAGGATGCAGCCGTGGTGCCCCGCTGCCAACCCTATGGGATCCCCTCGGAGGCTGCAGGGTGTGGCTCAGGTTGCTCTGCACCTGCCCAGGTGTTGGGAGGAGGGCGAGCAGGGCTCAGCCGAGGTTTCCAAACCACACTGACTCATTCTTGGCTTCATCCTTGTCCCCTCGGTCCCCGCCCGGCAGCACCGTCGCTCTCCGCGGCTCCCAGGTGCCAGCAGCGCTCGGCATTTCAATTCCGTGTTTGCTTTTTATTAAGGGGACGGAGCCGTGTCTCAGGAATACTAATGGCTCTGGCAGCGCTGGAGAGAGCCTCTAACCCCCCTGCACCTGCCACCCGCCACCGGGGACCCGGGGGGGGGCCCCACCTGGGCACACCGGGAGCACCGGGGGCTGTGCCCGGGCGTGACGGTGGCTCCGTGCCCCTGGGGACATGTGGGCCATCAAATCGACCTGGTGGCTTTACCAGCATCCACTGAAAAATTGATGCTTCCCGACCTCACCTGGCATCTGACAAGCCGGGAATGGGACTTAGCCAAGGAGTGGCTGCTTGGGCAGGGATTCACTTGTCCCCAGGGCCACCGTGTCCCCATCACCCCTTGGATGGCCAGGATGGATCCCCTGGGGCCACCTCTCCTTGCACGCAGCTGAGGCTGTGACCCCACCGGGGTGCTTGGGGACACTCTGGTCCCCCATGGGCGCTGTTTTTGGGGGCCGTGGGTGACGTTCCCCCCTCCCCAGCCCCCCCAGCTGTGGCGCGGCTGCGGCGGCGCCGGGGAACCGCGCCGCGAATATGTTCCACAAATGAATAATAAAAACAAAGGAAAATTACCCTCTTATTGAAACTCGTTTTATGAATAAAACAATTATTCTGGTAATTGAAAAAATGTGTCGTTAAATTAAATGCAGTGGTTCCTATTAAAATTTTAGTGGGTTTCTTCTTCTCCTCTGTTTCTTTTTCCCCCTTTTTCCTTGCCTCCCTCCCTCCTGCCTCCGCTGGCGGCTAAAGGCTGGTAATTATAGCGGAGGGTTTCGCTTTCTCTTTATTGTTTTTTAATCTCTTCGTGCTGCGGAGCCAGCGAGAGTCTGATGCCGAAGAGATTTAGCTCCATCTCCCCGTGCTGGGGGGGGGGCCGTGGTGGGAGCTGCTCGGTGGCAGTGCCAGGTGGCCGTGCCACCGCTCCTGGAGGGTTGGCATCTTCTTTACTGGGCTGGCATCCTCCTTTCCAGGCTGCCATCCTCGTTTTTGGGTGGTGATGCCCCGGGAAGGATGGGGGAGATCTGGGAAGCTGTGGGGGGAGCAGGGACATAGCTCTGTCCCCTCTCTGTGGTCCGGGTGGGGTGTGGGCAGTGCGGTGGGCGCTTCCCAGGGCTGCACCGGCCACGTCCTGGTGGGACCAAAGAAGGGTTCTTGGGAAGGAGGAGGAGGATGGAGTTGTTTTCCCTGGGGCAGGTGCTGGTCCCTGGTGCTGGTTGGGCTCTGTTGGGTACCTGGAGCCCGCAGGTGAAGGTGGGCTGGGTCCAGGACACCCCCCAGGTCCCGGTGGGCATCGGCTCCGTTGGGATTCCTGGTGCATCCTGCTGAATGGGCTGGTCACGTTCCAGTGGGTGAGCTGGGCAGGGCATGGATGTCACTCCTGTCCGTAATGGGCCCTGGGGGTGACACTGCTGAACGCAAGCAGACGTGGGGACTGTGTTGTCCCCTGGATGGTGGCGCCAGGCAGGAGGGGACCCGGGTGTCCCACAAGCCACGGGTGCTTCGGGGGTGGCCGGGGGGACCTGTGGAATTGGATCTCCTGCCCCCATCCCCATCTTGCCTCTGAGAGGGAAGGGAAAAGGAGCGGGCTGCCCCCTCCGTCCCCGCCGCCCCCCTGCCAGCAGCTGCCAGGCAGAGCCGTGCCCTTGGCAGCCATTCCAGGATTCCTCCAGGCTTAAAACTCCCCGTCCCTTCCCATCAAGAGGGATTTGAAGCCGGGGAGAGGGGAGCTTAGTTCCCAGCTCGCCCATTAGGGCCGGGAATTAGGATCCATTACGGCTCTTTCGGGAGCCCTGCCCTACATCCGCGCCCGCTCCGGCTCTAATGCCCCGCCGGCCCTGATGTAACTAAAGAGCAGGGGCCAAGACTGAGATCCCATTAGGCAGGATTAGTGCCGTGCCAGGGCCTGGCATTAGATTGCCATCGGCAGGGGAGGGAGAGAGCCTGGACTGTCCCTGTCCCTGTCCCTGTCCCTGTCCCTGTCCCTGTCCCTGTCCCTGTCCCCCTTCCCTGTTGCCAGCCCTTGGAATCCCACCCGTCCCCGCCGGCAGCTCGGCTCAGCCCCGGGCCCAGCGGTGAGGGCAGGATGGGGACAGAGGGGTTTGGTGGCACCTTTCTTTGTGGAGGGGACGCTGCTGGCATGGCCTGGCGTGGGATGGCGTGGCAGGGGTGGCACAGGAGCTCCGCAGTGTCCCCGTGCCGCCGGCAGATGTTCCCGGAGACGCCCCTCACTGCCGCCTGTGTTTGGAAAGTGATGAATTTCTGCACCAACTAATTAGCCTCTAATTAGCAAGTGGAGTGTAAACAGTCACAACAGATGGGGGAGAGGCGGAATGAGCAGTAATGACCCTTCCTTTGGGGGGGACGTGGCTGTCATGCACCGGGAACCCTCCCCCTGGGCCCAGGGCCGGGGGAATGGCAGCTCCCATCCGTGCCAGCTCCGTGGTGCCATGGTGAGAGCGCCATGAACACGGATTTGGTGGTGCCAGGGCCTGTCAGGGATGGTGGGAGAGCGCAGCTGTCCCCAGGGAGCAGAGCTGGGATGGCTGGAGAGGGAAACTGAGGCTGGGGGGCTGCAGAAGGGGCTGGGGATGAGGGGTGCTCAGCATTGGGGTGCCCCACTCTTCTCCCCTCCAAGAGCTGGTGTGGGCATCCCCCGGGAACACCAGGAGCACGTGGCCCTGTCCCTGGAGGCCTCCTGGAGACCTCGGCATTCACGAGCCACATTCCCCTCCCTGCATCCCTCCCCTCCTCCAGCCACGCCTGGCACTGGGTTGGGCTCCTTGGAGGGGCACGGGGCTCCCAGGAGGATTGGGAGGGTTCACTGGAGCTCAGTGCCACCTTCACCCCTCACCGGGGACCCCCAGGACCCCCATCCCCGCTGTCCCCTGCCGCGGCTGGGGTGGGTTTGCCTCTCTGGGGGCACGGGACGCGCCGGGCGCGGGGCGGCCGCTGCGACCTTGGCGGGAGGATCACCACGGCACGATCCATGCGGAATTAGGAGCCGCCTCTCCTCCTCTGCGCCGTTTTTCACCCCTTAATGCAGAACAGATGGCTCGGGCGCTTCAAAGCGTGATGAGCCTTAGCTGCTTAAAATCAAATTAGGATGGATGCAAACGGCGGGCGGGCCCAGGGGAAGGTGCACCAGCAGCACCCTGCTTCCCAAACGCTTCCCAAACACCTCCCAAGCGCCTCCAGGACACCTCCCAGGTGCCTCCCAGACACTGGGTGCTGGCTGGGTGCAGGGGGAGCACTGGGCACGCCAAGTCTCAGTCCCGCTGTGCCATCGGGGTGCTCAGCTGGGCCCCAGCAGCACAGCCTGGTAGTCCTGAGGGATCAGCATTCCCTGGGGATCAGCATCCCCTGGGGATCAGCCCCTTGTGCCGTGCTTGGATCCTCCCTGCAGCTGCACCGCGCCCAGTGGACGCCAGTCTGGAGCACGGCTCATTTACTGGTTTCATGCAGGAGGTGTTTGGATCCAGAGCTGCCATCTGGCCGTGCCACGTCCCCATCTGGGCACTGCTGTAATCCCAAAGTCTCCAGGGTGGCGTGGGCGAAGCCCCGGCCTTGCAGGTCAAGCTCTGCCACGCCGTGGAGGGGACACGTGCGGCCGCCGCCGTGCACAGGTGACACAGATCCTGCACGGGGATGTTCCCGTGAGCCCCGTGGCACCTGTGTCCCCACTCCTGGGCCACCCTGAGGGCTGCAGGGCTGCCGTGAGCTCCAGGGAACAGCGTGGCCGTGGGTTGGGCTCGTGGCAGCGGTGCCGAAAGCCACAGCCAGGGCACCGAGCTGCCAGTGGGCACCACTCTGCCCCGGTGCCACCCAGGACGTGCTGGGCTGCCATGCCCTGGTGCCCCAATGTCCACATCCATCCCGGATCTGAGGCAGGGACACCAGGGCTGCACAGCCGGCGCTGCTGAAGGTCGGAGAGGAAGATTAAACTAACGAGCCACAAGCTGCTCCTTCCCTTCCTAACGACTTGCCTCGCATCCAGCACCACCGTGCCCTCCCCTTTGCCAGGCAGGATGGTGTAAACCCACTGGGCATTTCCTCGTGGGTGTGCAGGAGCCAGCACCGAGGAGAGGGACCCCCAGTGCAGCTCCGGGGGTGTCTCTGGGTGCCTCTGAGCACCCACAAACTCCTGTCACACCCCCAGGGTGGTGGGCACTGCCTCGGTGCCACTCACGGTGTGGGGATCCACGGCAGGAATTCAGCTCCAGCAGACAAGAAAGCAAAGCCCTACCCCAAAGAAAAAACCCAGAGCTGTGATTGAACGTGCACTTGAAAGCTGCTGGGGAATATGAATGTGCCTTTGAAGTAAAAGGGCTTCCATTTGTTAAGCAGAAAATGGAGCTGTGCGGTTCGATTTATAGTTTTACTTAGCAAATAAAACAGGAGAGGAGTAAGTGGTTCTGCCTCGCTCCGCTCACAGCCCCTCCGCCCCTTCACCCCCCGAGTTAAAAGCTCGGAGATGTTACAAAGGGAGCTGGGAATAAAGCAAAGAAGCAGCTTAGATAAACCTGCAGCGGGCTGAGCCCTCGTGGATGGGCTGCTGGAACGGCTCAGGGAGGGACGAGGGACAGGGAAGGGGTCTGGGTGGCCTGGCTGGGGCGGGGGAGGTGGCTGCGGGGTGATGGTGGTGCCGGTGGGATCACGGAATGCTTTGCGTTGGAAGGCACCTTAAAGATAATTTTGCTCCGTGGCCTGCCAAGGGCAGGGGCAGCAGTGCTGAGTGGTCCACGGGGCTGGCGGGATGTGGGGCCCTGATCCCTCTCCCTCCTCTCTCCACAGACGATGTCTCCCCGTACTTCAAGACGGAGCCGGTGCGGAGCCAGGTGCACCTGGAGGGGAACCGGCTGGTGCTGACCTGCATGGCCGAGGGCAGCTGGCCCCTCGAGTTCAAGTGGCTGCACAACAGCCAGGAGCTCACCAAGTTCTCCCTGGAATACCGGTGAGCCTGGAAAGGGCGGTCAGGCCTTGGCAGGGGCTGCCCAGCGGGGTTTGGAGTGCCCATCCCTGGAGTGTCCAAGGAGCACTGGAGGTGGCACTCAGAGCTCTGGGCTGGGGACGAGGCGGGGATTGGGCACGGCGTGGACGCGATGACCTTGGAGGTCTTTTCCAGCCTCAGCGACTCTGGATTCTGAGTCTTCCCGAGCATCCGTGGCAAATCCTGCCTGTCATGCTGGTCCCTGGCAGGTGCCAGTGCCAGGGCTGCCATCCTGGGAGGCGGCACAGAGGCAGCACTTGGCAGCCCCGGCGCTGCCGGCTCTGTTTGCAGAGCAAACGGGGGTTTAAGCAGGTCAACACCGGGGAGGAGGTGTTTGCACAAGCGGATTAACACCTTAACAGCGGGCTGCGGATCACAGCCCCCCGTGGCTCCCCGGGAACAGCCCGACCAGGAAGGGGCAAGGCAGGCTGGTGTGGGGGAGTGCCCAGATCCAGCCCCGTGTGCCAACGGGTCCTGGCACAGAGCGACTCCGGCCCCTTGGAGACGGCCTCTAAATCAAGGCGGGCACCTCTTGCCGTCTCCTCTGAGTGTGTGTGTCATCCTCTCTGTTTTAATCAATAATTCAGGTTGAGACAAGCCGTTCCCCCTTTCCAGGCATCGAATCCAAAGGTTTCGTGTTGCTGTAGCAACACGGGGCTGCTCCGGGATGCCAGGAACGCATCCAGAGTGGCTGGGTGACGTCGTGTGCCCTGCTGGGATCCTGGAGCCTGGGCCCTCCTTGGGGACTGTCCCCTCCTAAGCCGTGGTGGCTGCAGCTCCGCAGTGCCCTGAGTCCCTGGCTGTGGGCTGGGGGGCCTGTGGGACACCCTTGTCCCCTGTCCTGGTGTGGAAGTTCAGAGACCTGTTGAGCCCCACAGTTCCCACAGCTCTCTCCTGTCAGGAATGCAGCTCTTTCCCAGGCAGGAGAAAGGAGTCAGGACCTTGATCCCGGGCCCTGCTCTGCCCTGGGAGTGGGGTGGAGTGCCTGGGGTCACCTCCAAATGAATGGGGATTCTGACTCCTTTTCCTGAGCTTCTCCTGGGTTTGATCTGTGCCTCAGTTGACCCTGCAGTAGGAAAGGGCCCAGCAGTGGTGCCTGTGCTCCGGGATGCCAGGCAGCCCCACATCCCTGCATCCCTGCATCCCTGCATCCCTGCATCCCTGCATCCCTGCTGCAAGGTGACTCCCCTCCCCTGGAGCCCTCAGCCCCCAGCTCCAGCATCCAGGCAGAAAGGATTAAGGAAGGAAGCGAGAAACCAAACAAACAAACACGTGGGGAAAACCCAAACAAACCCAGCGCAGCCAGTGGAGCAGAGAAGCCACCGTGCAAATCCCTGCTGGGCTCCCCCAGAACCTGCCAGCATCCCTTGGCTCTGCCCGCGGCTCCGTGGGGATTTAGAGTGTGGAGATGAAGGTTTGGCTGCCTTGCCTGGCACTGGAGGCTGCTGGTGAGAAGGCGAAGGACCAAAATTAGTTATGATGGGCAGAAATTGAATTTTAATAGAGCTGTCGGTGGCGTGGAGCCAGCCCGCTCAGGCAGTGGGAAGGTTGTAATTAAAAGTTAACGAGTTTAGAAACAGAGTAATCCTTGGAGAGGGGAGGACTGGTGCTGATGGCCGGGGAGGCTCAGGGATGTTCTTGGCCATGTGGGGCCGGGGATGGCTCTGGGGGCGTCGGTGCCGTGGGTGAGGGGTTTGGGGTGCACCGGTCCCCCCCAGCGCGGTGCTGCCGTGTGTCCCCCAGTCCAGGGACAGGAGGACATTCCCCAGAGCCTGGCTGCGCCCATGAGGGAGGCCTTGGAGAGGACAATGGGCTGTGCCCAGGGACCGGCTGGGCCTGGTGGCATCACCTCATGACTCCCAGCAAGGCTTGGTGGCATCGCGGTTGCCAGCCAGGTTTAGTGGCTTCACCTGGTGGTTCCCAGCCAGGGCTGTGTCTCCAGGCATTTCACCCTCATCATCCTCACCGCTGCTCCCCGGATCCTCTCCTGAGCAGGGCATCCCTCCGGCACCGCCGGCTGCAGTGGCCCCTGTGCATTTCCCCGCTCCGGGGGGCTGTGGGCAGGGTCTCGCTGTCCCCCCGCCCCCCTCGAGCCGCCGCACTCGGTGCTGGCCGGTGGTCGGAGGAGCTCACGCCATGTTTCCAGGGAAGGAGCCGCTCTCCCAGTTTGGCAGCGTTTCCATGGCGACCGCCCTTTCCTTCCCGCAGCGGTTCCGCCGCCACCGGAGCGGCTCTCGGCGCTCGCCGAGGGCCAGGTGGGCAACGGGCTCGGGCTGTCCCTGGCCCCGAGCCGGGCAGGGCCACGGCGGTGCCTCTGCGTGGAGCTGATCCCCCGGGAGCATCCCTGGGGAGCTCCCGGGATCACTTGGCTCTGTGAGCACTTGGAGCCAACCTCTCCGAGGAGCGTCCCAGGGGATCAGGTGTGATGAGGGACTCCAGAAGGAGTCGGGACCAGCCTGGGGCTGTGTGCCTGTGGAGTCATCCCCCGCGGGGAGCCATTCCTTGGGGGAGATCGGGCACCAGCCTGGCTCTGTGTGCGATCATGGACTCATCCCCCCGGAGCATCCCTGGGGATGCCAGCATCCCAGCTTGGTTCCACGTGCATGCAGGGCTGTCTCCCCTCAGGAGGATCCTGGGGGACCGAGCAGGAGGAGGAACCCCCGAGGGACTGAGCAGCAGCCTGGCTCTGTGTGTGTGTGTGTGTGTGGAGACATCCTCCCTTGGGAGCATCCCTGGGGACTGTGTGGCAGTCAGGGATCAGCCTGGCTCTGAGCGTGCCCACGGGCCTGTGATCCCAGGAGCATCCCTGCTGGATGGAATGGGATCAGGGGCCACCTGCCTTCCCCTCTCCTTGCTCCCTCCATTCCCTGCTGCTGCCATGGGGTGCAGGAGGCCGTTTTCCCATGGGATCCCTGCTGCCTCCCACTCCGGGGGCCCCACAGGGACACCCCTCTGGTGCCCACTGAGGTGCCAGCAGGCTGGGTGCCCACACACTCAGCTGCCCTGGCCCTGCTGTCCAGGGCCAGCTCTGTTTTTCCCTCCAGGATCTCTCCAGTGCCGGGCTCTCCGGAGCTGCTCGTATGAGGAGCCGTAACATGCAAATCAGGCAGCTTGATGTCTTTAATGAAATCCTCGGAAGGAAAGCGCTTCTCTGGTGAATTGAGGATATTTATTTCTCATACAAGGAATTTAACATGCAGATTAGTTGGGTCTGGTAATTTATCACATGAGATTGTCCTATTAAGGGCTGCATCGAGTCCTGCTGCCTTTGGAAATTACCTTACACATAGATTACCCCTGGACTGACTCCCATCCGTAGAGATGCATCTTCTGGCTCCTAAATCAGCCCTCGTGCCTCTCCTCATGGCCTCCACAGCTGGTGTGGGAGTCCAGCAGCTACTGAAGGATTCCCTGCCTCCTCTCAAGAGCCCGGATCCCCTTTGCTGGAGCTTGGAAAAGTGTGATTCCATCTCTGACTCCGGCTGGCTCTGCCCCAGCTCCTCTCTGCCAAGCAGGGCTGGCACAGCTGAGCCTCCCCGTGCCACCCCATGCCAGCCCTGGGGTGGGTTTTCCAGCACGTGGTGTCTCTGATCCATCTCCATCTCCTTCCAGGAGCCTTTCTGCATGGGCTCACCGAGATTTGGGGCAGATTTGGGGCTCTTTCCACCCCCATTCCTCACTGGGCTGTTTTGGGGTGTCCCTCGGGGGTGCAGGGGCACAACTGGCTGCACACACAGGACTCTGATGAGCCTTTATGGCCTGGTGAGGATCTTAAATGTTTGATGCCCAGAGTTTGCCCCCAAATCATGTAAAAAACGGATCCAGGAGCCTCTGAAAATCCCAGACCTGGGGCAAACAGGATGGACCATCCCTGGATTCCTGCTGGGATCTCAGCCTGTGCTGCTGCTCACTGGGAGCTCATCCCTGCTCTGGTGGGCCCAACTCTTTGCCAGCCCAGGTGTGAAGCCTTGGGGAGCTAATTACCACGGGAAGAGTTAATTAATGGGAGCTGAAGAACCTCGGAAGGGTTGCCTCCAGTCTGGGTGGGAGCCCAGCAGGGCCTTCCTGGTTCCTGTGGCTCCAGCTTGGTTTGTGCCACCTTTGGTGTCACCACAAGTGGCAAAGCCCCAGGAGTGCCGGTGAGGAGCACGGGGTGGTTTTTTCCTGGGAATGCTCCTGCCTGGCTCTGTGCCTTGTTTGGAACTTCGGGGACACCTGAACGTTGGCATGAGGAGCCGTGGGCACAGGGCAGCGGTGCCAGGGAACCGCAGCAGTGCCGGGGCTGGCAGGGGGCACGAGCTGGGGTGGCAGTGGAGGGAATCTCCTTGCTGGGATCTCAGAGGGGCTCAGGAGCCGCGGCGGAGAGGACAGGGGACTGTCAGAGCAGGAGATGCCACCGGAGCTGGGAGGTGGCCAAGCCCGTGGTTAGCAGTGCACCAAAGCCCTCCGGATGCCGCAACACCGATCGAGGCTCGCTCCGTCCCCGCTCTGCAGGAAGGAGGCTGATTAATACACGGGCATTAATTATTAAATGGCTCATTGTTCTGGCAGGGCCAATTGAGGCAGCGATTTACGGGGCTGCCAATTCCCACGGCCGAGGGAAAACACTCCGGGCGGGAGGAGAGGCAGCGGCCACGTGGATGCAAAGGGAGCCCGTTCCAATCGGGAGCTAATTGAGATCCAATAGCCCAGTTAAGCGGGGCTGATGGAGCTCCAGGGGGGTGCTCACAGCCTCATCGAGCGCTGGCCCGGCGCAGGGGCCGGGACTCGGCTCGGATGCTTCGAGTCGTTAAACCGCTGCTAAGTGTGTTTTAATGCTCACTTGACATTTCATTATCCCACGGTAACTATTCAAACACACGTCCCCTCCAGAATTAATTAGTCGTTATACAGGATATTAATCAAAGGGGACCGTGCCAGGGTGCTTCCATCCCAAATCCGATCCAGCTGTTGCTGTTACTGGGCGGCATTGGAAGAACCTCACAGATTTCTGCGCTCTTCTGGCTTTCAATTTGATGGATCAAATCCTTTGGCTGCTGCTTTTCCCGGCCCTTCTCCACCCCCTCAATCTAAGAATAATTCGGCAGCGTCAGCCCCACGCTCCCCAGCAACCCTACAATAACCGAGCCACGGCAGCAGCCGGGGCTGGGGCACGGCTGTGCCGGAGCGATGGGAACAATCCTGCAGGAACACGGCGGCGCCGTGCCAGGGTGGCACGGTGAGGAGCTGGGCACGCTGCTGTGGCATCAGGGACGGACGGACGGACGGACGGACGGACAGGTTGTCATTCCCGGCATCCATCTCTCAGACTGATCCGGTGCCAAAGCTGCTGCTGCAAACCCGCCGGTCCCCGGGCACGGGGCTGCTGCCTGCGGAGCCCCCTCCTCTGACCCCGGGGCTGAGCGGGACACAGCCGCTTCCTGACGGAGCGGCGCGGGTCAGCGCTGGCTGCGGAAGGGCTTTTCCCCACGGACGATGCCCTGTCAACCTCCGTCTTCACAGAGAAGCCAAACAAACCCCTGGAACAGCGGAGTCAGCAGCGAGGGCTGCGCCGGGAGCTGGGCCAGCTTCACCGCCGTCCCGGCTGGAGCGGGGGCGGAGGGACAAAGCCACCCGGCCGGGACACCGGGATCGGTCCCAGCTGGAGGAGCTGCTTCCTCGCGTGGAACAATGGCCCTGGAACTCCTGGCCATGAAGCTGTGGCACAAACTGGGGGGTGACACGCCGGGTGACATCCACCCCTCCTGCCTGCAGCACAGCCCCCGTGACGGGGTGACAGGAGGGTGACATTGGGGGTGAAATCAATTCCCGTCCCCTTCTAGCCAGGCGTGATGGGGGAAGGAAATTGAATCCGAGCGGTCTTGGATAAAAGCCTCGGTGGAAGGCGAGCGGGAGAGAACAAAGTCTGCGCTGGTTTGGTTGATGACTGCGGGCTGGGCTGCGCCGGGAATTGATTTCCTTTCTCCGGGCTATTTTCAGCTGCTGAGGTGTGCGTGGAAGTGCTGCTGCTTCAATAACTCCTCCAGCTCCCGTGTGTGGGGACCAGGTCCCCTTAACTGGATCTGCTGGAGTGTCCTGGCCTGGGGGACAAGGCTCCCTGCGCCCGTGGGGGTGTCCTGCCCGTGGGGACACGGTGCTGCCGGGGCTCTGCGTTGTGACCCGGTCTGGGTCCCTTGGGCTGTGCCAGCGCTGGTGGCTTTGCGTTGTCCCCATCCTGGAATGAGGCTCTGGAGGGGACACGGATCTGTTTGGGGACACAGGTGTCCCTCTGCCGCTGCGTGTCCGTCCACCCGTCCGTCCGTGGGCGCGCGTGTGCTCGGGAGTCACGGTGTGATTTATTAACGAGGACACCGCAAGGAGAGCGGGCCCATTACTCCTGGCGTCTGCAGCCGCTCCTGACAGCTCCGTGGAATTGAAATATCTTATTTAAAGCCTCTGGGGAGCTTTTTTAAATATCAGCCGTGACACTCAAGGACTCGTTCCCAAGGGGCACCCTCCCTCCCTTCCCTCCCGCGGGGACGGGTGACCCCGGCACGCCGCGTGGGTGGGCGGCTGGGTGGGTGTCACAGCGGGTTTGGGGCCAGTCCCGCCGTGCCCGCCCCATCCCCGCGGTGCCGCCGGGCGAGGGGCGAGCCCTGCGTCCCCTGTCACCCTCTCCCGTGCGGGGAGGTGGGCGCGGGGCCCCGCTGCGCTGCCGGCGCAGGGAACGCGCTCCTCAGGTCTTATGAAAGTTTAATTTACGCTCGGTTCTCAGAAGAACAAACAAAGCTCTGCCGAAAGAGCCCGCGGCGGGTTTTAACGCAAGATTAGATTTTGGGCAAGGAGGGCTGAGCTTGCTTTATTTATTCCCTCTCTGCTTTATCTCGCAGCGCTCCCCGTCGGGGACGGCGGAGCTGCAGCGCCTGCCCGCCCCCCCGGAGGCTCCTCCGTCTGTTTTGAGGGGGATGAAACAGCAGCTCCAGGGGTGGGGAGTGCCCGGGGAGGTCTGGTGGCAGCACGGCCCGGCTTGGGGACCGCGGCGATGCTCGGGGGGTGGTCGAGTGGAGATGTGGTGATTTCCTTTATCTCCTCACCGGCTGCTGGCTGATAAGAGCAGGCGTGGGGGTGATCAGGGGGTTCAGCTGGGATTCATCGGAGCAGTGCCGGACTTGGCTGCTCTCAGGTCGGGGCTGAGTGACCTCAGCAGACCGCAGTGTCACTGCTGGGGCTGGGGCAGGGCTCAGGACAGAGGGTCGCAGGTCCCAGCTCGTGGCGGTGGGTCACATCCAGCCCCTGCACCGGGAGGGTGACAGTCACCGGCTCGTGTACAACGGAAGCACCTCCAGCGTGGGTGGCTGCGGGTCCCTGTGCAGCAGTGAGGGACACTGGGGTGTCCCCCAGCCTGCACGCACGTCCCTGTAGTGCTTGCACCTCCAGCAGCAGCTCCTCGGGGAACAGGAGCTCCCCGGGTGTGCAGTCGGGAGGCTGTGCAGGACCTGCAGCCTCTCCGGGGCGCTGTGACAAGGACACGGATGTCCCCTCACTGCTGATCCCCCTCCCGCAGGTACATGATCACCTCGCTGGACCGCACCCATGCCGGCTTCTACCGCTGCATAGTCCGCAACCGCATGGGAGCCCTGCTGCAGCGCCAGACCGAGGTGCAGGTGGCCTGTAAGTGACCGTCCTGCTCCGTGGGGACTGCACGGGGACACCCAGCTCCCGGCGCTGTGGGACAGCTCTGCTGGCGGCGCCACTCGTGGCCAGCACGTGTGAGCCGGCAGCATCCTGGGGTGACGCTGGCAGGGACATCGGAGCGTCCCTGGGCTGGTGCTTGGCGGGGACATCCAGAGTGTCCCTGGGGTGACGCTGGCAGGGACACCCGGAGCGTCCCTGCAGCGATGCCGGGAGGGAGGTCTGGAGCATCCCTGGGGTGACGCTGGCGAGATTTAAGGAGGAGATGAGACTGCTGAGGCCTGGGATGGTGGCTCTGTCCCCCCGAAGGGACCTGCCCCTCTCTGTCACCCCTTGCCTCCAGGATACCCCCCAATCCCATCCCCTTAAACACCTCCTGAGGAGCAGTGACAAATCAGGAGGATAATGAGAAATTAATAAGGCAGCTGCGCTAACAACTAATGATAATGGCAAAGTCGTTAAAAAAGGATTCTTTACATGTTTTTAATTACAGCAATTAAGGAAGTCAATAAAAATCCCCTGTCCCACCCCCCTCCGCCATGCCCCCTGCTTTCCTCGGTCTCCCACAACTGCTGTGTGCTTCCAGCCTGGGAATGGCAGGCTGGGGTGGGGGCAGCTGTGCTGCGCCTTGTCCCTGGAGTCAGGGTCATGCTGGGATGCTCCCGGCACTGGGACATGGCGTGGGGAACGGAGAGAAGCTGGGGAGCCCCGGGCCCGGGCCCTTCCTGCTGTGGCTGCAGCCTGTCTGTGGTGGGGCACACTCGGACAGGGGTCCCTGACCCAGCACAGGGGTGATGGGGCTCCGGGTGCTGGAAGGATGGATCACCAGGAGCAGCCGGAGGGATCTGAGCCACTCCCCCATCCCACCCCCTGAGCCAGCCGAGCCACCCCAGCCGAGGAGGGCACCAGGAGCAGCCCCTCTGCATCATCCCCTGGGGAGCCCATCCCGCAGAGCCCGTCCTGCTGCCCAGGCGGAGCCGGCGCTGGCTCCCCGGCGCATCCCCAGCCCCTGGCACGGTTCTGTCCCCTGTTCTGCAGACATGGGGAGCTTCGAGGACAGCGAGACGCAGCAGAGCGTGTCCCACGGGGAGGCGGCCGTCATCCCCGCGCCCCGCATCGCCAGCTTCCCGCGGCCGCAGGTCACCTGGTTCCGCGACGGACGGAAGATCTCCCCCAGCAGCCGCGTGTGAGCACCCCCAGGATCCCCCTGGAGCCCCCCAGCATCCCGGGGGCTGCATTTCCCCTTGTCCCCACAGTGAGGATGTTTAACCAACATTTTGAGAGCATCCTGCTAAAACCCAGGGACACACTCGGTGACTAATGGCTCTGTTTGTCACCAGAGAAAGGGATTTCTTGACAAAAAATGAAAGCAAGAGGGAGGAAGGCGGGGGAGAGGGTGGGATAGAGCCAAGCACGGCACACAAGTGTGTGCCAGGTGTCCCCATGGAGCTGTGGCAGATCCCGGTGCTGCCAGAGCCCTGGCAGCCACAGCCTGCAGGAATTGAATTTGTAACCCCCATTATGCAGGAATTGAACTGGTCTCCTTTCGATTTGCAAAGCGGGATTGAGGAGATAAAACTCCTTTATCTCATATTTAATGGTAAAAAAACATATTCCCCACAGCATTTTATGTTTCCAGCAGATTAGATTGTTCCAATAAGTAAAAAATGAAAAAAAAGGAGAAATCCTAAGAATCTGCACCATCCCGTGGGCCCTGCTTGGACAGAGGGGTGCAGGGCTTGGTCCCCCCATCCTGGGGTTGGCACCTGGGGCAGGCTGGGGGTCCCATGTGGGTGCCCCCAGGCAGGTGAGGGTCCCAGCTGGACGGGTTCACTCCCACCACCCTCTCTTCCCCAGAGCCATCACGCTGGAGAACACGCTGGTCATCCTGTCCACGGTGGCCCCGGACGCGGGGCGTTACTACGTGCAGGCGGTGAATGACAAGAACGGCGACAACAAGACGAGCCAGCCCATCACCCTGACCGTGGCCAGTGAGTGTGGGGGGCGCCGCCCTCCTCCCCCCAACCCCTGCCTCGCCCCCAAATTTAATTTGCAGTAAATCTCTTCGGAGGCTCCGGCTTCTGCTGACTTAACAGTTCAGCTGCCTCAGAATTTATTTAGGCGCTCGTGGCTGTGCTGCAGGCGCTGGTGTGTCACAGGCAGAGCTCCTGCTCCAGCTGCAGCCGGCCATGCCCCGGGGTGGGCTGTGGGATGGGGGCTGCAGCGTCACCCCATGGGCACCCTCCCCCATCCCTGTCCATGTCCCCCTGTCACCTCCTGGTGCTGTGGAGCAGCCCCTGCCTGGGGGCCACCCCTGCGGCTTCATCCCTCCAGTTCCTTTGGGCCCTCCAGGACTTCCAGGGGTCCCCCAGCCCATTTGGGTGGTGACAGCCCATCCCATGGGACACGGCCTGAAGTGACCTGAGTCCTGTCACACTCTCCCCATCTCCCCTCCTGCTGCTCTGCCGGGTTAGGATGGGTTACCCCAGTCTGTGGCAGGCTCTGCCTGTCTCCCATCCCCATTAATCTGTTCTCCCATCCCTCGGCGTCCTGGAGCTCCATAAACATCCCCGAGCCCCTGTTTATGGATTCAGCTCTATCAGCAGCTTTCGAGCCGATCGCGTTTTTACAGCGCCTACACGAGGGTTTTTTATCGTTGCCATCATTTTGCTTTATGGACTCCCTGCTCCCTCCTCCCTGTTGCCACCAGCCTGGTGGCCCTGCCCAGGCGTGCCGGGGCTCCCACGGGAGGACACAGCTTAGGGACACCTGGGAAGGCACCTTGATGCCACCAGGATGGCATCATGTCCCTGTAACCTTTGTCTCCTCCAAGCTGAGCAGCCAGGGATTTGGGTGCCCTCTCTGGGGACAGCCCAGGGTGGGCAGGGGGTGCTCGTGGCTGATCCTCTGGCCTCCTTCTCCCCAGACGTGGGTGGCCCGGCTGATCCCATCGCACCCACCATCATTGTTCCACCCAAGAACACCAGCGTGGTGGCCGGGACCTCGGAGGTGACCATGGAGTGTGTGGCCAACGCCAGGTGAGCCCGTGGGGTGGGGACTGGGATGGGCATGGGCAATCTCCCCGTTGGCATTGCCCAGCCTCGGGACTGGGTGCCCCTAAATCCGTTCCCACCACACTCCTGGAACCTGTGGGATGGAAGGAGGTCCCTTCCCACCCGAGTCCTGCGGGATGGAGCAGGGTGGGATCCTCCAGGAAAGCTGGAGCTGGCTCTTGACACACCCCTGACCCCCCAGGCCGCTGATCAAGCTGCACATCATCTGGAAGAAGGACGGGGCGCCCGTGTCCAGTGGGATCAGCGACTACAGCCGCCGGCTGACCGTCCTGCACCCCACTCTGAGTGACAGCGGCTTCTACGAGTGCGAGGCTGTGCTGCGCAGCAGCAGCGTCCCTGCCGTGACTGCCGGCGCCTACCTGTCCGTGCTGGGTGAGCTCCTGCCCGCGGGCACCTCCCGGTCCGTGCTGGGTGAGCTCCTGCCCGCAGGCAGCCCAGACCATGTGTGCCATGAGCTGGGGCAGGCTCAGCCCCAGGGCTGGGATGGGAGGTGGCAGGAGGGGCACTGGTCAGCCCAGGGACCCTGGGGAGAGGCTCTGTCCCCGTTCCTATTTCCTGGTTCCCTTGGCAGAGCCCCCGCAGTTTGTCAGGGAGCCGGAGAGGCACATCACGGCCGAGATGGAGAAGGTGGTGGCCATCCCCTGCCAAGCCAAGGGTGAGCACCCTGGCACCCTCCGTGTGCTGCTCCCCGGCACCCTCTGTGTGCTGCCGTGCACCCGTGCCTGACGTGGCTGTACCCATGCAGGTGTCCCCCCTCCTGAGATGGCCTGGTACAAGGACGCTGCCCTCCTGCACCTGGAGAAGCTGTCCCGCTTCCAGCTGCTGGAGGACGGCAGCCTGCAGATCAGCGGGCTGGTCCCTGATGACACCGGAATGTTCCAGTGCTTCGCCCGCAACGCGGCCGGCGAGGTGCAGACCACCACGTACCTGGCCGTGACCAGTAGGTGCCAGCCCCCCTCTGCCCTGGGGGTGCCCTGTCTGGGTGGTGGGCGGGATGTGCCCCTGGATGAGTCCCACAGGGGGCTCAGGGACCCCAGGAAACTCTGCTGGGTCAGGCCCAGGCTGGGCACAGGGAGGGAATTCAGGGGGGGCTGTGCACCTCTGTGCCCCACAGGCATCGCCCCCAACATCACGCGGGGTCCCCAGGACAGCACGGTGATCGATGGCATGTCCGTCATCCTCAACTGCGAGACCTCGGGGGCGCCGCGCCCGGCCATCACCTGGCAGAAAGGTAAAGGGCTGGGGACCAGCCCGTCCTCCGAGCCGTGCCCTGGGGCTCGGTGACCACCACACCGGTGGCCGTGGCACTGACGGGGCTCCGCTGCGCCCCCAGGGGAGCGGGTCCTGGCCAGCGGCTCTGTGCAGCTGCCACGCTTCACCCTGCTGGAGTCGGGCAGTCTCCTGGTGAGCCCCGCGCACCTGCCCGACGCCGGCACCTACACCTGCCTGGCCACCAACTCCCGCGGCGTGGACGAGGCCTCTGCAGACCTGGTGGTCTGGGGTAAGGCACTCACGGTGGGCCCGTGTAACCCGCAGCTGGGAGGGAGGGATCCTGCCCCGCTCCGGGCACCACCCTGGGTGCTGCGGGATGGAGCTCTCCAGGATGGGCGCTGGGTTTTGTGGTGCAAAAGGGGGCTGTCCCTGCCGGTGCCCCCCCTGCAGTGCCAGCGGTTCATTGTGTCCCCCCGCAGCAAGGACACGCATCATGGACCCGCCACAGGACCAGAGTGTCATCAAGGGCACCAAGGCTGTCATGAGCTGCGGGGTCACCCATGACCCCAGCGTGGATGTCAGGTGAGTGAGAGGGTTGGGGAGTCCAGGCACCCCCGGGTTGCCCACCTGGCTGCTGTCACCGCTGTCCTGGGGAGGGAGATGGGGTCCCTTTCCTCAGCCCCGCGCTGGTGGTCCTGCAGTGCCACCTGGTGCCCTGCGACCGGGAGCCCCTGGTCCCCTCTGCTCACTGGGGGGCTGCGGGGCACCAGCTCACCTGGCTCCCCCTGGCACAGGTACGTCTGGGAGAAGGACGGGGCACCGCTGGGCCCCGAGAGCGGCCCCCGGGTGCGCCTGGACGAGGTGGGCACCCTGCACATCTCCCAGACCTGGTCGGGTGACATCGGCACCTACACCTGCAAGGTGATCTCGGCCGGGGGCAACGACTCGCGCAGCGCCCACCTCCGTGTCCGGTGAGACCCCCCCCTCATCCCGCCGGCACCCCTCGCCTGGGGCTGTGCCCCCTCCCTCCTTCCCTCCCTAACCCCCCTGTCCAGGCAGCTCCCCCACGCCCCCGAGAGCCCCGTGGCCGCCCTGAGCCCGCAGGAGAAAAGGGCCATCAACCTCACCTGGGCCAAGCCCTTCGACGGCAACAGCCCCCTGCTCCGCTACGTCGTGGAGGTCTCCGAGAACAGTAAGGGGCTGCTCCCACCCCCCCGGCACCGCTGGCACTGGGAGAAGTCCCCAGGGTCACCCTGGTGCAGGGGATGTTGCGGGGAGCTTGGGGAACCCTGGACTCATCAGCCAGGCAGGGGACCCCAGTGTCCTGCAGGTCAGGTCCCCACCCTGCTGTCCCCTCTTCCCCCAGATGCACCCTGGACCGTGCTGCTGGCCAGCGTGGACCCCGAGGTGACATCGGTGACAGTGCGGGGCTTGGTCCCCGCTCGCTCCTACCAGTTCCGCCTGTGTGCTGTAAATGACGTGGGCAGGGGACAGTTCAGCAAGGACACGGAGAGGTGAGTCTGGCTGGGGGTCCTGGGTGGGCTGGTGACCCTGGGTGCTCACCCTGCCCCGTCCCCGCAGGGTGTCCCTGCCCGAGGAGCCACCCTCTGCACCCCCCCAGAACGTCATCGCCAGCGGCCGCACCAACCAGTCCATCATGATCCAGTGGCAGCCGCCCCCCGAGAGCCACCAGAACGGGGTCCTCAAGGGCTACATCATCCGGTAGGTGCCAGCGGGGGTGCCCAAGGGTCCCAAACCTGGTGTTGGTGGGGACAGTGGCAGCTCTGATGGCTGCCGGTCCCCAGGTACTGCCTGGCCGGGCTGCCTGTGGGCTACCAGTTCAAGAACATCACCAACGCCGAGGTCAACAACCTCCTCCTGGAGGACCTCATCATCTGGACCAACTATGAGATCGAGGTGGCCGCCTACAACAGCGCTGGCCTGGGGGTCTACAGCATGAAGGTGACAGAGTGGACCCTGCAGGGAGGTAGGCAGGGACAGGCAGGGACAATCCGGGGTGGGCAGGGGCTTGGAGGGCACCCCGATAGCAGCAGGTGGTGCCATTGGGGTGATGGGACAGGAGGCAGCAGGATGGGTGTGGAGGTCCCAGGGGGACTGGGATGTGCTGGGCAGGGATGACCTGGGTTTGGCACCCAGCTGATGGAGGGGACCTTGTGGAGCTGTCCCTGTGAGCTGTCCCTTCATCCTGGCAGTGCCCACGGTGCCTCCAGGGAATGTACAGGCTGAGGCCACCAACTCCACCACCATCCGCTTCACCTGGAACCCCCCCAGCCCCCAGTTCATCAATGGCATCAACCAGGGCTACAAGGTGAGGGTGATCCCCAAAACCAGAACAGCTTGTGGGGAAAACCTTGTCAACCTTCACAAACTGTCTTGGCTCCTCCTCGCCGAAATCCCGGATTTTAATTGGATCTCTCCTGACTGTTAAAATAATATTTACTCTTATTTAACACTTGCATGGGCTCGGAGTCTCCCATGCTCTGTAATTAATTCCAAATTGCAATTAATTCAAATTTACATTAATGAAATTGAATTAAAACATTAAACTTGTGTCTTAATCCACTCGAAAGAAATTCGGGAATTTAATTGCCGCTGAATGAGATAACCAGCGTGAGTAGGATATTTAACATTCTTATTAAATGCCACTTAGTATTTTTGATTAGTATTTTTAGGGCCTAATTAGTGTTTAATTAAGTTGCTAGAGGCTATCTTGCACAATACCAATTAAATGCCCTGCCATCCCTCCTGGATGCGGCCAAGGGGGGATCCCGCGCCGTTATCGATGGAGTTAATCACAGCTCCGTAAGCAGCGCTGGCACAGGCATCGGGTGCTCCCCGCACCGTTAATTGATCGTTAATCAACGCCCAATTAATACGAGGAGGCCGGAGACGGTGGCCGCAGCACCGGGAATCTTCATCCCGCTTCCGTTCTCCCGCAGCTCATCGCCTGGGAGCCGGAGCACGAGGACGAGGCCACGGTGGTGACAGTGCGGCCCAACTTCCAGGACAGCGTCCACGTGGGCTACGTGGCGGGGCTGCGCAAGTTCGCCGAGTACTTCACCTCGGTGCTGTGCTTCACCACGCCCGGGGACGGCCCGCGCAGCCCCCCGCAGCTGGTGCGCACCCACGAGGACGGTACGGGGAGGCTCCGACCCCCTCGGGATGGACCCTGCCCGCCCCCCGGCTCCGTCCCGCTGCCGAGCCCCGGGAAGCCCCGTCCAAGGGGAGCCCCCTCCCCGCTCGCTCCTCGCGGGGGTCCCGTGGGTGCCGAGGGCTCCCGCGCTCGGGCGCTGAGTCTGGGTGTTTTTGGGCAGTGCCTGGCCCCGTGGGACACCTCAGCTTCAGTGACATCCTGGATACATCCCTGAAGGTCAGCTGGCAGGAGCCGCTGGAGAAGAACGGAATCCTGACGGGTAAGGGAGCAGCAGCGGGTACTGGCTCTGTCATCGGTCCCTTTCCCACCCCACAGCATCTCCCCCTTTTCCTGTCCCACTCCCGCTCTGCAGCATTCTCCCGTGTCCCACTGCCACCGCGCAGTATCACTCGCAGGAAAAGTGTCCTTTCCTCCCCCACGGCATCTCCCCACCCTGCAGCACCTCCCACCTGCCCTGCCCCACCCCTGTCCCCGTGCAGCCCCCGGGGTGGGCGATGCAGGGGTGACCCAGGGGCGCATTCCAGGGTACCGGATCTCGTGGGAGGAGTACAACCGCACCAACACGCGGGTGACACATTACCTGCCCAACGTCACCCTGGAGTACCGCGTCACCGGCCTCACCGCCCTCACCACCTACACCATCGAGGTGGCTGCCATGACCTCCAAGGGACAGGGACAGGTCTCCTCCTCCACCATCTCCTCAGGGGTCCCCCCAGGTGAGCATAGTGGTGTTGGGGTGCTGGAGGGCTGTGCGCGGTGCTGGGGCCAAGCTAGTGCCACCCACCCTGCCCTGTCCCCCACAGAGCTCCCCGGTGCCCCCACCAACCTGGGCATCTCCAACATTGGCCCCCGCTCCGTCACCATCCAGTTTCACCCGGGTTACGATGGCAAAACCTCCATCTCCCGCTGGCAGGTGGAGGCACAGGTACGGAGTGGCTCGGGAAGCGGGGCCAGGGGGTGTTTGAGGGCAGCTCACCCCCCTCACCCCGCTGCCATCCCACAGGTGGGCCAGAATGGCGAGGCTGGGGAGTGGGGGCTCGTGCACCAGCTGGCCAACGAGCCCGACACCCGCTCCATGGAGGTGCCCAACCTGAAGCCCTACACCTACTACAGGCGAGTGCCAGGGTGGTGCCATCCCTGGGTCCCCCTCCGTGACCCCTCCTCATTGTCCTCCCCAGGGGACTGAAGCCCTCTTGCCCCACACCGTGACCCCCTCTCCTCTCTCAGTTTCCGCATGCGGCAGGTGAACATCGTGGGCACCAGCCCCCCCAGCCTGCCCTCCCGGAGGATCCAGACCCTCCAGGCCCCCCCGGACATGGCCCCTGCCAACGTCACCCTGAGGACGGCCAGCGAGACCAGCCTGTGGCTGCGCTGGATGGTGAGGGGGGCCGTGGGCCAGCGGGGTCTGTGCCTGCATGGGCTGAAGGGGGATGGAGCTGGGGGGGCTGTGGGACATCAGGAGTGACAGTGCCTGTCCCTGCCAGCCCCTCCTGGAGCAGGAGTACAACGGGAACCCCGACTCGGTGGGCTACCGGATCCGGTACGCGCGGGCAGACGGGCGGGGGCAGCCGGCGCTCCACGTGATCCGTGACCGTGTGGAGCGGGAGTTCACCATCGAGGACCTGGAGGAGTGGACAGAGTACCGGGTGCAGGTCCAGGCCTTCAACGCCATCGGCTCTGGGCCCTGGAGCGCCTCAGTGCTGGGACGCACCCGGGAGTCAGGTACCGCTGCCCTCCTGGGCACTGGGCACCCACCTCGGCCAATCCGGCCACTGACCCTCTCTGTGACCCCCTCCAGTCCCCTCCTCCGGCCCCAGCAATGTGTCAGCAGTGGCCACCTCCTCCAGCAGCCTGATGGTCCGATGGAGTGACATTCCCGAGGCTGACTGCAATGGGCTCATCCTGGGCTACAAGGTGAGCTCCTGCCCGTGCCCTGCCCATGGGCAGCACAACTTCCCCTGGGGGAATCACCCCGCAGGCTGTGGGGTCCCCGGCTGTGCCACCCCCAGGAGCTGGTGCCCCTCAGTGCCAGCGTGGCCCGGCTGTGTCACACGGGCTGTGTTGCAGGTGCTGTACAAGGAGAAGGGCTCGGAGGCGCGTGCCCAGTTCTGGCTGGCGGAGGGCAACGCCTCCCGCAGTGCCCAGCTCACCGCGCTGGCCAAGTACACCCTGTACGAGATCCGGGTGCTGGCCTTCACCAGGATCGGCGATGGTGTCCCCAGCCGGCCTCCCGTCCTTGAGAGGACACTGGATGATGGTGGGTGACAGCACCTGCGTGGGCTGGGTGGTCCCCTGGGTGCCTAATCCCATCCTATCCCTGTTCTCCGGGGCGATCCTTCTCCCCCTGACTGGGACACCCAGGGCTCCCATTCCCAGGGGGTGGGATCTGGCACTTTCCCCCACTCCCCGGTGACTCCAACCTCTCCCCCTGCAGTGCCTGGGCCCCCCGTGGGGCTCCTCTTTCCTGAAGTGAGGACCACCTCGGTGCGGCTCGTCTGGCAGCCGCCGGCAGCCCCCAACGGCGTCATCCTGGGTAGGTGGGGAGCATCCCGGGCGAGCCGCACTGGGATGCTCTGCAGAGG
This sequence comes from Promerops cafer, assembly GCA_013398275.1. Taxonomy (NCBI): domain Eukaryota; kingdom Metazoa; phylum Chordata; class Aves; order Passeriformes; family Nectariniidae; genus Promerops; species Promerops cafer. The sequence continues at coordinate 13,539 of VZSE01003119.1, read as the reverse complement.
GACGCAGAGGTTCTGTGGGAGCAGGGATTGGCGTGGGGAGGCAGAGACCAGCTCCCCGGGATCCCCTGAGCATCTCGGAGCCCTCCGGGGTGAAGTTCCCTGCTCGGATGTTGGTCCCGGGCTGGGTGTGAGCTCCCCCGTGAACAGGTTGGGACGGAGGGGGCGGCACGGGGAGGGGCCCAGGCTGGTGTCCCCTCCCCAGCCCCACCACTCCGCTCCCTCCCCGCAGCCTACCAGGTCAGCCACCGCCTGAACACCTCGGCGGTGACCGCGGCCGCCGTGGAGGTGCTGGAAGCCAGCGCCCGGCAGTTCACGGCCACCGGCCTCCAGCCCGAGGCCACCTACCTGTTCCGTGTCACCGCGCAGACCCGCAAGGGCTGGGGCGAGGCGGCCGAAGCCCTGGTGGTCACCACCGAGAAGAGAGGTAACGATGGGGGGCCCGGCCGGCGGCGGGGGGCTGGCGGTGCCCCCGCAGTGCTCCCAGCCCCTCGCCTCCCCCAGCCCGGCCGCAGCCCCCCGGGAAGCCGCTGGCGCAGCAGGAGGAGGTGCGGGCCCGGAGCGTGCTGCTGTCCTGGGAGCCGGGCAGCGACGGCCTCTCCCCCGTGCGCTACTACACCGTGCAGAGCCGCGAGCTGCCCGACGGGGACTGGGCTCTGCACTCCGCCCCCGTCAGCCACAACGCCACCGCCTTCGTCGTGGACAGGTGAGGGGCTGGGGACACGGTGGGTGACGATGCTTCGGGTGGTTTCCCCGTGCCTCAGTTTCCCCATCCCACGGAACAAGGCTGGGAAGCGATGGGCCGTTGGGGGGGAGGGTTGCTCGGGGGTGACCCGCTGGCTGCCCCATCCCCATCCCGCTCCACTCCCCGCAGGCTGAAACCCTTCACCTCCTACAAGTTCCGCGTGAAGGCGACGAACGACATCGGGGACAGCGAGTACAGCGAGGAGTCGGAGTCACTCACCACCCTGCAGGCGGGTCAGCACCTCCTGGGGCAGGGACAGCGGGGTGCCCCCGTGCCCAAGGGCATTCCTCCTTTGCCCTGGGCATCTCCGGAGCCTCACCACCCTCTTCTCCCCCACAGCCCCCGAGGAGGCTCCCACCATCCTCTCCATCACCCCCCACACCACCACGTCGGTGCTCATCCGCTGGCAGGTACCGTCCCCTCTGCCCTGCCCTGGGAGGTGGCACCGAGGCGTACCGGGTGGCACCTCAGGGTGCCAGGGAGCCCTGGATCAGAGCAGCCTCTGACTGCCTTCCCTCCGTCCCCTTGCAGCCCCCCGCTGAGGACAAGATCAATGGAATCCTGCTGGGGTTCCGGCTGCGGTACCGGGAGCTGGTGTACGACAGCCTGCGGGGCTTCGCCCTGCGCGGCCTCGGCCACCCCGGCGCCAGCTGGGCCGAGCCCACCCGTGAGTGCCCCGCCGACCCTGGGGACAGGGGCTGGGGTGACCTGGGGGTGGCAGGGGGGATCTGAGCACAGCAGCATCCTGTGCTCCACAGCATCTCCCAGGTATCAGGGTCAGGCTGTGCCCCCTGGAGCTGTCACCAGTCCCCTCCTGCCACCAGGTCTGTGGTCCCTAACATTCTTTTGTGTTGTCACTGGCTCTGTCCCACTGTGTGCCTGTAGCTGAGGTGTCCACAAACCTGAACCGAACACGGGTGTCTGCACCTAACACGGGCTGTGTGACATCCTGCTGTGTGTCCAAGTGTGCTGCTGCCCTCAGCCCCTGCAGGCCCACTCTGGGGGCAGCAGGGACCCGAGTGACAAGGGCAGAGCCCAAGACAGGACCTGGCCCTGTCCTCTTTGGAGACCCCAATGCGCAAACCCGGCTCGTGGCACTCAGGGGATGGGGCTGGAGGATGGAAAGGCTTCTCAGTGCTGTGGTAGCCTCGTTGGCACCTGGGGGTGCCAGGGCCCTGGCTGGGGAGCCCTAGCCCACCCTGGGGTGGGGGCTGTGTTGGGGTGGGGGCTCGGAGCCCACCCCTGCCCTGCACTAACCCCTGCCTGCTCTCCTGCCCAGCCGTCTATGCCGTGCACAACCTCAGCGAGGTGTCCCTCACCCAGTACGAGCTGGACAGTAAGTCACCCCCCCGTGCCCCCCACCTCCCTCTGTGTGCCCTCCACTGCCACCCCTGTGTGTCCCTGCACTGCAGGGCCAGCTGGAACCCCTCTGCCTGTCCCCTCCAGCTGCTCCTTGGGGACACCCCCTTCTTCCCAACAAGGGGGGGCTCTGCCAGGTCCCCCAGGGGTAGCGGGGCTGCCCCATCATGGGGAGGGTCCCACTCGCCCTTTGTCCCCCAGACCTGAGCAAGCACCGGCGCTACGAGATCCGGATGAGCGTCTACAACGCCGTGGGCGAGGGACCCCCCAGCCCCCCCCAGGAGGTGTTCGTGGGGGAAGCGGGTGAGTCCTGGCAGGGGGGTGCCTCTGCCGGGGGCTGCAGGAAGGGGGCTCGGCTCTCCTGGAACCCCGCACCGCCCGGACGAGGCAGTGCATCCCCCGAATCAGCGCAGTGACGCTGTCCCCTCCCTCGGCACAGTGCCCACCGGAGCGCCCCAGAACGTGGCCGTGCAGGCGGCCGCGGCCACCCAGCTGGATGTCACCTGGGAGCCGCCCCCCGTCGAGAGCCAGAACGGGGACATACAGGGCTACAAGGTACCTCCTGCCACCTGGGAGCTGGCACCCGGCCGGGGCTCGGGGACACGGGGGGCTCTGGGGCGGTGCAGGGTCCCTGGGGGGCACAGGGTGGGTGGCAGTGGGGGTGCTGTGCGTGGTTTCGGGGAAGGAAGATGGGAAGATGCCGGGGTCCCGAGGAGATCCCGGGTGTCCCACCCGGTGCCGAGCGGCGGCGGGGCAGCAGATGGCGCCGTCGGTCCTGGAATGCGGCCGGGATGCAGCCGGGATGTGTCGGGATAGGGCTGGGATGTGTCGGGATGCAGCCAGAATGTGTCGAGACACACCAGGAATGCAGCCGGGATGCCCCGGGATGCTGCCGGGATGTGTCGGGATGCAGCCGGGATGTGGCCGGGGTGCTGTTGGGATGCATTAGGATGCAGCCGGGGTACCCAGCCCCACGCTCCAGACACCTCCTGGTCGCCATCCGTTGTGATTCCTCCTGCTTGTCCCCACCCCTCGGCAATCAGGCGCGGCTCGAAGGTGATCTCAGCACACCCGGGTGATGTGAGCCGTGTCTGATGCCCAGCACAGCCTGGAGCCCTCCTGGAGGAGAGGCTGTTCCGTTCCCTCCGGTGCGCTTGGAGCCACCAGGCTGGGACAGGGGCTCAGGAGCCCGGGCAGGGACGCTGGAGGGCTCGGGGAAGGCGAGCTGGGCTGGATCCGTGCCTCAGCCAGCTCCCCACGCCCCCTCCCGCAGATCCACTTCTGGGAGGAGCAGCGCCAGAACGCGAGCGCGCGGGTCAAGACCCTTTTCCTGCCCGAGACCGCGGTGAAGCTCAAGAACCTGACGGGCTACACCTCGTACTGGGTCAGCGTGGCCGCCTTCAACGCCGCGGGGGACGGGCCCCGCAGCCCCCCCGTGAAGGCACGGACACAGCAGGCAGGTGGGACCCGTGGCACGGCTCCCCCAGCACCCTCCCACCCCTGGGCTCCGTGGGGAGGTGTCTCCACGGGTCCAGCTCCAGGGATTCCCCCTCGCGCTGCAATCCTGAGCAGAACATCCCTGGGCTCGCCCCAGTGGGTTTGTGGGGTGGGGCCACGCGGAGATGGATGTTTAGGCTGAGGCTCGAGAAGGATGAAGGTCCTGGGAGGAGAGAAAAGGAGCAGGAGACTCATTCCCCCACGGAATGTTTGCTGCAGCAGGGGTGGGGCACGGGGGGCGTGAGATGGTGGTCAAGCAGCATTAGGGTGGAGGCAGGGAGAGGGGCTGGCTCGTGCTGGGGCTGTCCCCTGGAGCACTGAGCTGGCCCTGTCACGCTGTCCCCTCGCAGCCCCCAGCGCTCCTGGCTCCATCCGCTTCAGCGAGCTGACCACCACGTCCGTGAACGTGTCCTGGGAGCCGCCGCCGCTGCCCAACGGCGTCCTCGAGGGCTACAGGCTGGTCTACGAGCCCTGCACGCCCGTGGATGGTGAGAGCACGGCCGGGAGGAGCGGGGAGGGCGCGGGGGGACCCGGCTCAGCCTCTGTCCCCGCAGGCGTGAGCAAGATCGTGACGGTGGACGTGAAGGGGAACAGCCCGCTGTGGATGAAGGTCAAGGACCTGGCCGAGGGCGTCACGTACCGGTTCCGAATCCGGGCCAAAACCTTCGCCTACGGGCCGGACGTTGAGGCCAACATCACCACGGGGCCCGGGGAAGGTATGGGGGACATGTGGGGTCACACGGGGCGAGGGAGGAGATGGGGTGGGGGCTGGCCCAGCCCTGGGCCAGTTTGTACCTCCTGCCTCCAGCTGTGCTCTGGTCCCCAGGTGCCCCCGGCCCCCCCGGAGAGCCCTTCATCTCCCGCTATGGCTCGGCCATCACCATCCACTGGTCCAGTGGCGACCCCGGCCAAGGGCCCATCACCAGATACGTCATCGAGGCCCGGCCCTCAGGTAGCACAGCTGCCTCTGCTCTCCATCCCCACCTCAGGGGTCAGGAGAGGGGGAAACTGAGGCAGGGAGTGCTGACCTGGGGCGGGTGTTAGGACCCAGTGTCTGGGGCGTTGTCCATGGGCAGAACGCTGCTGAGTGGGGCTGATGGAAAGGGCAGCACCTGGATGTGGGTGGAGGGACATCACCCCTTGCCCTGGGGTGTCGTGCAGAGCCAGCCCTCCCCTCCCAGCCCCGTTGTCTCTTCCAGATGAGGGCCTTTGGGACATCCTCATCAAAGACATCCCCAAGGAGGTGACCTCCTACACCTTCAGCATGGACATCCTCAAGCAGGGGGTCAGCTACGACTTCCGCGTCATCGCCGTGAACGACTACGGCTACGGGACCCCCAGCACCCCGTCGCCCTCCGTGTCAGGTGGGTTCCCGGGGGATTCTGTCCCCCGGTGCCAGAGGGAGGCTCCTGATGTTGCTCTGTTCTCGTGGCCATCACTGAACCCCACTCCTGGCTCCTACAGAGTCCTAAACCCGCTGCCAGCACCCCCTTTCCAAATCCCCCTCCAGCCCTCTCCCTTTCCCGTGGATCCAGGCCTCACCAAGCTCCCCAAGTGACCCTGTGCTCTGCAGAGGGGTGTCCCCTGTCCCTGTCCCCCTCTGATCCTCCCTGCTGTGCCCCAGCCCAGAAAACCAACCCGTTCTATGAGGAGTGGTGGTTCCTGGTGGTCATTGCCCTGGTGGGGCTCATCTTCATCCTCCTCCTCGTTTTCGTCCTCATCATCCGCGGGCAGAGCAAGAAGTACTCCAAGAAGTCGGACTCAGGTGAGTGAGGGAGTGCGGTGGGTGGTGGCAGGACCCTCCTGCTCCCGTGGGAGCCTCCTGGGGGTCTCTCCCTGCCTTTGGGGTCTGGGTGGAGTGGAGGGAGCCTCCCTTCCTGCCCGCCTCGGGAACAGCTCCTCCAGAGCCCCAGTGCCCCCCGCTGACGGTGCTGTGTCTTCCCGGAGAGCACTGGGAGCTCGAGATGAAATAAAGGACTTGTCCCACAGACAGCTGCGGAGGCAGGGCAGCCCCGGGGGCTGGCAGAGGTCACCGGGATTAGCCAAACACAGCTCTGTTTTCTTAGCTCTGTCAAGGGCTCAAATTGTGGGGAAAATCCAGAGCTCCTCGTTAAGCAAACAGCCCGCGGTGGGGAGCTGGGGGCAGGGCAGGGGGCTGAGCCAGGGCACGGCTGGCACCTCCCGGCTGTCCCCAGGCCGTGGTGGCTCTGGAACCAGCACAACCCCCCCGGGGCCATGCCCAGCCCCCCCGCGCTGTGCTGTGCTGCCTGCGGAGGGGCTGGGGGAGGCTGAGCACCCCGTCCCGCAGGGAACAGCTCCAAGGCGGCCGCCCTGAGCCACGGGGAGATGGTGAGCCTGGATGAGGGCAGCTTCCCCGCCCTGGAGCTCAACAACCGCCGCCTCTCCGTCAAGAATTCCTTCTGCCGGAAGAACGGCATCTACACCCGGTAGGGACCCCCTGCCACAGCCCCCTCCCCGGGCTGGGGGAGCGTTTTTGGGCGCTGTGTCCATCCCTGCTCCGTCACGGGGTGGGGAGGCCTTGGATCCCGAGGGGGTGACCCTGACCTGCCCAGTGTCCCCGCTGAAAGTCCCTGACGGTGGGGTCAGGGCTCTTGGGAGGGGGTTGGCGCTGCTGAGGGGTGTTCCCCGAGCCGACCCTGTGGATCCGCTGGGCTTGTCCCCAAGTGGCCCAGCCCGAGCAGAGGGGACACACGCTGACCACCCCCCTGCCTGTCCCCGAGGTCCCCGCCCCGGCCCAGCCCCGGCAGCCTGCACTACTCGGACGAGGACGTGACCAAGTACAACGACCTGATCCCCGCCGAGAGCAGCAGCCTGACCGAGAAACCCTCCGAGGTCTCCGACTCCCAGGTGACCCTCGGGACAGGCGCCTGGGGCGGGGTGGAGGGCGCTGGGAGCCCTCCCTGAGCATCAGCGCGTTCCTCCGCCCGCCGCGAGGCGGGTCCTGGTGCACCTTTGGCATCTGCGCGGCTGCTCCCGCCCCATCCCGGCAGCAGCATCCCTGTGGCTCCGTGGCACAGCGCCGCGGTGAAGCTGGCACAGCCCCCGGGCCGTGTGCTGGGGATGTGACACCGCGGGGGGCTCCCGGGCCGCTGGGGACAGGGCACAGGGGCGGGCAGGTCAGCGGGGCTGGGCGCTGCCCCGCTGCCCCGTCGCTGGTGGCAACATCCGCGGCTCTGCCAACTCCACAAAATGCCACCTTTGTCTTGTCCCGGGGCCACGGGCAGGCCGTGGGACCGTCACCCCCAGGATGGATCCTGCGAGGCTGACACCCAAGGAAAGGTCCTGCGGGTCCCTAGGGCGGTCCCCGAGCAGGAGGGGACCGTGCCCAGGGGGCCCCCCCGTCGCTGCCCGCACCGGCTGTTCCTTGGCAGATGCCGGCTCCTCTCGCTGCTGCCCGAGCGGGGCTCGAGTGGCTTTTGAGGAGCTGTGAAGAGCTGCGGGAGCTGGCGCTGGCGCGGGGCAGTTCCCACCGCCCTCAATGGGCCCTTTGTGCGCCGCCGGAGAAGCTGAATCCAATTACCGGCAGAGCCCAAAAACACCCTCCCCGCCAGCCCGGGGGCATCGCGGCCTCGGCAGGGCTCGGGAACCTTTTGTATGAGGTTTTATTTTGTTTTAGCGAGAGGCAGAAACCCCCCAGTGATGCTGCAGCAGTCGCAGCCTTTAAATACTTTTGGGATGTGCTCGCCAGCATTCCCAACAAAGCACCGGGAAAGCACCAGGAAAGCACCAGGAAAGCACCAGGAAAGCACTGGAAATCACAGAATCCTTCGGGCTGGAAAAGGCCTCTGAGATCACCGAGCCCCAGCTGTGCCCGATGCCCACCCTGTCCCCAGCCCAGAGCTCTGGGTGCCACGTCCAGCCCCCCTTGGACCCCTCAGGGATGGGCACTGCAAACCTCCCCGGGCAGCCCCTGCCGAGGCCTGGCCACCCTTTCTATGTGGAAATCCCTCCCGATGTCCCAAACTCCCCTGTGGGGCCGTTCCCTCTCATCCCACTGCTGGGAGCAGAGCCCGACCCTGTTGAAGTTTGGGGCTGTTGGGTGATGTCCCCACCTCACCCCATTTCCCCATCCTGTTTTTCAGGGCAGTGACAGCGAGTACGAGGTGGACGCCGGGCACCAGAAGGCGCATTCCTTTGTCAACCACTACATCAGCGACCCCACCTACTACAACTCCTGGCGGCGGCAGCAGAAGGGCATCTCCCGGGCACAGGCCTACAGCTACACCGAGAGCGACTCGGGCGAGCCCGACCACACCCCGCTCTCCAACAGCACCTCCACGCAGCAGGGCAGCCTGTTCCGCCCCAAAGCCAGCAGGACTCCCACCCCCCAGACCCCCGGCAACGCCCCCAGCAGCCAGCCCGGGACCCTGTACCGCCCACCCAGCAGCCTGGCCCCCGGCTCCAGAGCCCCCATAGCTGGGTTTTCCTCTTTTGTTTGATATTTAAAGAGAAGAAAAAGAAAAAAAAACAAAACAGGAGAGGGGGGAAAAATCAGGAAAAAAAGAAAAAAAAAAGAAACGAAAGAAAACCCCAAGAAATTAAGGGAAAAGGAAAAAGCAGTGAGGGGGAGAAGAGGAGGAGGAAGGGGAGCAGCCCCAGGCTCCAGGGGTTTTGTGCTGGATGCCAAACGCCCTCCCTGGGGCTGGGGAGCAAACCCAGGTCCTCTCCTTGGCCAAAGCTTCTGTGTCATGGACTCCTCGGACGAGGTGGGGCGGGGGGCTCGGGGTGCACCAACATCGCCCTTGGCACCCCTGGGGGCTGCCCCGGACCTGCTGCTGGACTCCAGTGGGTGCTGGGGGCTGGGTGAGGGGCTCCTGCCATGCCAAACCCCGGCCCCTCCACTCGTGGCTCCCCCAGGACGTGGGGACAAGCGGTGACACAGAGAAGCCCAACCGTGGAGCTCTGCTGATCTTAAAACCTCCGGACTTGAACCCCCCCTCTGGACCCCCAGGGCCTTCGGGAGAAGGGGGAAGGATCCCAGGGGACAATTCATTCCTCCCCTCCTTTGTGCCTGGCCCAGCACAGCCCCCCCAGGAGAAGCCAGGACTGAAACCCCAGGAGAGCCCTGGTGGGGTGCCCGTGGTGCTCAACCCCCCCCTGATTTTGCACCTTGGGGGCTCTGGTGAGGACTCGGATGAGGCGATTGGAGCCTCCCCTCGGCATTTCTGGTGGTTGGGGGCTTTTTAATGGGGTTTTGTGCAGAGGCCTGAGGGCATTGGGGGGTGTTGATGCCTGGGGGGGTTCATGTCCGTGGTAATTTTGGGGGTGTCTGCACAGCACAGCCCCCGCAGTGCCTATGGGTGAGCCAGCACCAGCCCGGCAGGGCCGCGGCGCCCGGGCTGAGCCGAGGGAGATGCCAATAAACAGCCTGAGGACAAGTGTGTCCCCTCTCTGTCACCTTGCTCTGCCAGAGAAAGGGCCAGTGCCACGTGTCCCTGTGTCCTGCTGCCCCACCGGGCTTGTGGCAGCCCTGTGGCACCAGGGAAGGACCTGGGCAAGGGGTGCCAGAGGTGCTGGACACAGCCCAGAAGGGTGCAGGCAGCTGTGGTGGCTGTGCCCTGCGTGTTCCCACGGCAGTGGGGCCTGGAGCTGCTGGGAAACGGGGTGATGGGACAGGAGACCCCTCTGCACCGTGCTCTGGGCACTGCCAGCAGCAGCCCTGGCACTGAGGATGTCTCCTGGGCTCGTTCACAGCCGCCCCCTCTTGCTCTGCCCTTCAGGCCTGGCAGGAAAATCCAGGTGACGCGTTCAGGTTTCATCACCTGTCACCAGCGGGGGCTGGGGGTGGGGAGGGCTCGGCTACCGACGGTGCTGGCAGAGCACCAGGTCCGTGCCGGGGGCTGCCAGGGCTGTGGGGTCTGCACAGTCCCTGCCACCACACCTGGGAGCCCCTGGAAGCCCCATCCTGGGACCCTCACCCCGCTGAGGGCAAAGGGCTGCCAGGGGAGCCGTGTGCAGGTGCTGCATTTGGGGACCGCTCCCCCAGTGCTGCAGCTCCCCCTTGGACTGGGAGAACTGGGCTGCAGTGGTGGCCTTGCTGCTGAGCCACAGTCACCGTCTGTCCCCTCACTGGCTCACGGTGTCCCCAGAGCAGCAGGCATTGCTGGTGGGTGACTCCTCTGCCCGCCTTGGAGCGGGTGCCCAGGGCAGCGCAGCACCCAGGGGTGCCCGTCCCCTCCTGGGCAGCGCGGGGAGCCCCGACACGCCACTCGTGGGGACAGTGACATGGGACAGAGGGGATTCTGCACCCGGCCGGACAAATCCTGCTCCTCACGCTCAGCCCGACTCCAGCCCCAGGCGTCCCGGCTTGTGCAAGAGGGACCTCCCTCCCAGCGGGGCTGGGACACGGAGCCGCCGGAGACACGGGGCAGAGCAGGTCTGGGGAGTGGAGCAGCCCGGGTGAGCTGCCAGGGCAAGGAACGCTCCTTGTGCGAGGGATGCCACCCCTGCAAGGGACAGTCCCTGTGCCAGAGATGCTCCTGGTATCGGGGCTGGTCCCTGGGTGAGGGCTGTGCTCGCCTGCCCTGACCCAGCTCGTCGCTGGCTGCCAGGAGGAGCCGGAGGCTGCGGCCACACCTGCGGCAGGTTTGCCGGGAGGTGACGCCGCCGCCGCGGCTGCGGTGCCGGGGCCCCGCGGCAGCCGCGGTGGCGAGGCCGGGAGGAGCCCTCCGAGCCCGTGGCTTCCCACGGCTGAGGGATGCAGTGCCTGAGGGAGCGGGGCAGATCCCACATCCCACCCGGGCAGAGGGTGCTGTGGGCGCGGCAGGGCACTTTGGGCACAGCAGGGACGGGCTGAGAGCCAGTGGCACTGGTGACAGCTCTTGCTCAGCTGTGCTGCCTCAGTTTCCCCGTGGAACAGAGGAAGTGGAACCAGCCGGGCTCACAGGGGAAGGCACTGAGCCCGGCCACCTCTCTCCCACCTCCACTTTCAACCGGCAATTTCCCAGGTCCCCTCCCCAGCCTGCCGGCGCCTCCGGGCAGGTGAGGGCGGCCCGTTCCCGTTCGCGGCGCTCTGCGGGCGGGCTCGGTGCCGCAGTCAGGCAGGGCGAGCTGTCAGCGCCAATCACTCCCCCAGGACCACATCGGCCCTGACGTTTCTCCCGAGCGCTGCTCCCTGGCTTGCGGTTTTCCCAAGGGCAGAGCAGCGCTCGCTGTCGGGGCTGGCAGAGCCAAAGGGGGGCACAGGGGACATGAGGCACCCCCAGATGTTGATGGGTGGATGGGGCAGCGCTGGAGCTGCTCCCTGCTCCAGGTGTGATGAGGAGATGTTGATGTGCCAAAAACGAGGGTTGTGACCGATAAAGCTGGGCTGAAATCTGCGATTTGTTTTAATTTATTTATTTTAGAAGCAGCCCCGCAGCCTGGACTCTCCCCGTCCTCCAGATATCTCCGGTTCCCTGCCAGCTCCTGGGACAGAGCCAAGTGTGTCACGTCCCCACCTTTCCCTGGCCTAGGGCCTTGGGGACAGGGACAGCCCCTCCTGCCACGCCGGGGGCCAGACGGGACTCGGCGCATCCTCAGAGCCCCGGTGCCCCGGGCGCTGCTCCGTGCCAGGGGTGGCAGGAGAGGAGAGCGGCGGAGAGGACGGACCCGGCTCTGTGCCCCTGTCCCACGCTGGGGGGGGGCACCCCCCGGAGGGTCCCTGTGCCAGGGCAGGGGCTTTCCATGGGCGCTGCAGAAGCCACACTCCAGGTGGGATCATGGAACCATGGAATGGTTTGGGGTGGAAGGGATGTTAAGGCTGGAAAGCCAGCTGTGCTGGGAGAGGCCGGGGTGGCTGCAGCCCACCCAGGTGGTGGTTTCCTTGGGGGGCAGTGGGTGGGGAGGGCCCATTCCCTGGCACTGCTGGCCAGGAGAGGGTTCCCGCTGGGAAAGGCTGCACAGAGAACCTGCCCACGGCCCCCGGCTTGTCCCAGTGCCCACCTGGCCCAGGTGCCAGCAGGGAGCGGGCAGAGCACCCTGCCAGGATTCTCCAGGTAACTGCTCAGCCCTGGGTGAACGGTGTGGGGAAGGGGCTGAACCCCCTGGCTGGGGGTGGGTGTCTGTGGGGTTACTGGGGAGGCTTCTGGCAGCAGCCAGCACTGGGTCCTGGGGCTGGAGAGATTTGGGGAGGGGCTGTGGGGACAGTGCTTTGTTCTGGCACCCTGGGGTGTCCGGACAGCGATCCCCAGCAGTGGGGCTCAGGGGGAGCTCCCCGCTGGCTCGGCAGCATCGGCAGACAAAGCTGGCAGGCGCTGGCAGCAGCAGGAGGGGATGGGGCTGCCGGGAACTCGGGCGCTTCTCCCTGCCCTGCTTTTCAAAGTGCTTTTCAAGCCTTTTCTTTCTTTCTTCTCCGCTTTCAAAAGCTGCTGAGAAGCAGCAAAAGGCGCCGGCGATGTTTGAGGGAGGGCGGGAGCGATCCGCGCTCCAGAGCCGCCCAGCACCCCGAGCTCGCCTCCCCGGGGCCGGCTGCAGCCGCGGGGCTCCGCGCGGCAGGAAGGGGGATGCGGCCCTTCTCTCCCAGGCAGTTTTTCAAGTTGAGTGAGTGCCTGCTCTTCCCAGCCGGAGCCAGGCCAGGCCGCGGGAGCCTTCCCGGAGGCTCCCAGCAGCCGGGTGATGTTAATCCCTCCCGACTGCGCTGTCTCAGCCATCTCCACGCTCCCGTGACAGCGTCAGGTGGGGCGAGCAGCGCTGCACCGGTGTCCCACCAGCCTCCCAGTGCATACTTGGTCTCCACGTGAGTGGGTGGAGATGCCGCTGGGGGCTGGGGCAAACCCTCCTCCTCTTCCTCACCTTCCAAAAACCCACTGTTGCATCCAGAGGCGGCCCCCTCCTCAACTGCGGGCCCAGGGCTTTGCCTCTGGCCTCAGCTTCTCTGTATGGAGAGCAAGAAAAATAAAATTTGCCGATAAAATGGGCTGTGAAAGCAGAACTGGAGGAAGCAGCACAGCCCAGGATGGAGACACAGGCATGAGCAGGACGGTGCTGGACACCCGGGCTGGGGCAGAGGCTGTGCCCTGGGTGCCAACCCCAGCATCTCCCCAGCAGTGCCTCGCTGCCCGCCGCAGTGCCAGCTCCGTGGTGACACCACTTCCCTTCCGATGGAGGGAAGGGTCAGCCCCAGATGAGCCATCCCAGTGCCCGGTGCTGCCCACCCAGTGCTGTCACAACGGGCCCTCGGCTGGGGACTGGAGCTCCTTGCATCGCTGACACGAGCAACCTCCGGACTTCCCAGCGTCGTGTCCCAGCACCCGACAGCCCAGGAGTGGCGTGGCCAGGGCATCCCAGCAGCCACTCGCCACCCCCCTGCCTCCCTGCACGGAGACTCCAGATTCTCCGGAACGGCCAAGAAACGCTGCATTAGGCAGGTTCGGGATAATCTCGGCTCTCCCGCCCCTTTTCTCCCACAAAGGTCTGGTCTTAATCCCCGCAGGCGAGCGAGCGAGCAGCGGCTGTGCAGCCCCGCACTGTCCCTGTCAGCCCAGTGCCGGTGGGGCTGCGATGATCGTGGAATTCACCGCCAGTGCCGGGGGGGGCCGCGGTGGCCACGGAATCCATCCCTGGGGCCGGGGAGCCCCACACCAGCACCAGCCTGGGGTGACCACGGACCCCCTGCCATCGTGTCCCGGCCACCGCCCACCCACGGCCTGGAGGGGACCCCAGGGCCCCCCAGAAGGGATCGAGCAGCGGGACTGGCTGGGGACAGGGGGATGGGGGCAGGGGAGGGATGTGGGTGCAGCCTCGTGGGTGTCACGGTCACGAGTGGAACGGGGGCATGGCTGCTGCCCTGCGGCTGAAGCCGCCTCCTCCTGGCATCTCAGCGCGGTTCTTAATTCCCCTTAATTAATTAGAGGCGGTCACCCACCACCACCTCAACGCCGGCGCTCTGCCAGGGGTGCGGCCAGGGGATCTGGGGATCCCACTCGTGACCCCCGGCGGGA
>VZSE01003118.1:1713994-1825404 GCA_013398275.1 Promerops cafer | reverse complement strand
GGCGCCGGCTCTGCCCCAGCGGCCCCGCGGCAGGGGCCGCCCCCGCGGGACGGCGACACGGGCACAAACGCACGTGCGGCGTGACAGGAGCCTCCAGGACTTCCAGCAGCTAAAATGGAAGAAGTCTCCCACCATGTGCAGCTGTAACTCTTCGAGGCTTACAGCACGGCCAGATTTTCACAAGGATAGAGAAGGCTGCCTCCCTGCCAAATTTCAAGTTGCTGTTCTGAAATACGAGGTTGATGGATCTGCTAGGAAAGGAACTTGCCAGATTTCACCAGCATTTTTATTCTTTTCTTTTTTTTCCCTAAAAATATTCTTGAAACATCCAAATCTACTGAGATGTTGTCATAGCTAAATGCACCTCAGATGGTTCAAATTTGGCAAACACTTGGGAAACAGAGTTTTAGAAAGGGACTTGCTGGGAAACCTTAATAAGAAACAGAGCTAACAACCCAGTCAATGTTTACACTGAAAGAACAAACAAATAAACAATTGTGCACTTTAGTTGCCTTGACAGTAAATCTAATCAACGTAACAGATTGCAATAGATCTTTTTCCCATTAAAATGAGAGCTCTGAGTAAGAGTTAAGAAAGGTAGACCTTAATTTTTTACTGGCTGAAGACAAATAGTGCATACAGCAATATTCCAAATTTAAATGGAGAGTAAAAAATTGTTTCACAGAACACATAAATGTGTTAGGGTATGCCATTCTTTGGAGAAAATTGCCTTTAAATTGGACTCCTATTATTCACTATGCCATGATCCACCCTGGCACCTGCATGACAAGAAACCTGCATATTAGATCTGCAGAAACTCTGTTCCTGCTCAGGGTTTTCCCAGCTTAGAGTAAGACTTTACGTACAACATTTAGGCAGTTGCTGTAAGTACACTTTAGGTAGCCTTGCCAGAGGAATCCTGTGCTGGGAGGCAGAAGATAGGAGAGACACAGGGAAGACCTGGGGGGAAGATTTTATGTAGCTCCACTGCTCATCATAAATAGAAAAGGGGCATTGCTGCAGCTGTAGACACTGAGCTGCAGAAAGAGTCATTTTTCAGTGGGATGGAGAATTTAAGGGCTGCTCCTCCATTCTCCAGCTTAACCCAGTGGGCAGGTACCAAATACTACTCCCACATTTCCCTTCGACATCACACACATTAAACCAAAATCAACCTGGCCTTTTGAGTTTATTATAAACTGTCTGAAGCATGAGGTATATTTTCCTTTTTTGTAGGAATTGAGGGAAACATGCAGCAATATATACACTGTAATAAAACAATGAAACTGGGAAGGCACTGCTTAAGTTAATTCAATATGGCCACAATATAGCTCAATCGAATTAAAATTGAATAAATATTTTTATATAAATTCAATTAATTGGTGGGGTCTCACTCGCGCATTCTACGTCGTGAAATTGCGACCAATAACTTGTTCTGCTAAATAAGTGCTTGAAGTTAGAGGATAAAGAATAGAGAAAGTTGAAAATCCATTATGCTCTGTAACAGTCTGACTAAAACTAATCAGCTGCTATCTAAATTTTCACACCTCTATTTCATGATCATCTTCTCTTGTAAAAATAAACACATGCACTCTGAAATGAGGTAAACATAAATGGTATTCAAAATATGAACATAGCAGGTCCAATTTTGAGCTCTACTCTGGCTCCCTGGTATGTGACAGAGACACTGGAGGGGTCAGGGGTTTTAGGAGGGGGTCCTACCTGAAAGGAGACAAGAAGGGGAGACCCCAGAACAGCCCACAACATTGGTGCTCCAAACGTGCCCTCAGAGCTTTATAATTTCACAAATACAATGATGATTTTAAAATCCCCTTACCAATGTGTTTTGCATGTTGAAAATGTATGGATTGTTGCTAAGTTTAAATAGGTGTTGAAAGTTTGGGTGATGTCATGCTGGTGCACAAGAGCAGCTAATACTTATGACTCCTAGTGCTATGGGTTATGTAAAGCATTTGAATAATTTGGGTGGTACTTGCAGGGAGATGAAACTATATTCCTCTTTAAAATTAGTTCAGATTTTCTCCAACTTTTGTAGACACACAGGGTGAATGTCAGGAATGTACAGAGACACTTATTGTGGAAAAATGATTATCATAATAAAATTCTCATCCTTTTGCATGAAATTTTAATCTCTTCAGGAAGCACACTCTTACACATTATCCACTGGGTAGAGTTGTGATGCTGTAACTTCATTTGCCTGTCAGGAAATGCCTTCTATTGTGACAACACAAAAAAGAAGTGCTTATCTTGGTTTTGTATGCTGATACAGCCAAGTTTCATGAAGTTTTTCTCTAGTACTGTTATTTATAAGCTCACATAAGCACAGGTTTTAACATACATTGGTTTATCCAGCAAAACTCAAAAGCAACTCATTCTGCTGGTTGGGCTTGATTAGATGGGGAAACAGAGGATCATTCTGTAGCTAAACTCTTTATTACTTTGCACTATGAGATTCCTAATCTGAAACTCAGAAGTATTTAGAACACCAATGCCTTATAGAGAGATGATAATCGGACTGTGAACTTAGTAGAAGGTAGGCCTTTAGGGTATTTACTTTGGACATGTTACTCCCAGGAGATCTGAATGAAGAACTCCACCTAAACTATTTTTATTTAAGAATCATTTGTACAGGAGAATTTATCTCACTGGCTTTCTTCAGCTCATTATAAATGAAAGTCTTAAAGTGCTTTCAAAAACCTGTGCATTTTCTTGGAAGCAACCAGTGAGTGCAGACAATAGTAGAACAGAGGACAGCAACATTTTATCTTTCATCAAGAATAGGAACTACCTTGCTTATGTATCAGCTGAATAGTACTTTGGCTGACCTTGAGACTAGAGTCACTATACTGGTAATTACTAGACCAGGGCATTCTCCAGCTCTTCTGGCAAAGGTTTGGCCTTTATTTCCTCACTTTTCAGACCATGAAACTCAATGGAAAATAGAGTCATAATCAGTCTCTGACAGGGACATGATTCTGTTGCATCCCCTTCAGAGCTGCCTTTATACAATGCTAGAGCTTGTTTTATGTTACTTCTTTTGTCTGGTAACACATAAATTTTGTATTACAGTAGCATAGGTACAGACTCTGTCCAGGTTCAGCCTTGCCTATAATGCAGTAATGTAGACATTCATGCTGAAATATGTTCATATGTGATCTTAAACACTCTAACCACAATGAGGCCCTGCAACCTAAAAATTCCACAAAGTGAGTGTTCCTCAACCTCTGCATTTTTCTTTGGATGGTAGGTACCATCTTCCCTTCCAGCAGTGCTGTGCTGTGTCCTAACACTGTGTCTGGAAGTGTCCTCCAGAGCGGGGCACAGCCCAAGCACAGCGTTTCCCTTCACTACCCAGCCAGCAAGGGAGGCTCGTGCCAGACACGGGCACTCACAGTCACTGCTCAGAGGGTGCCGTTGAGAGAGGAGCGATTTCTCCCTATGGGACTACTTCTGTAACATTTTGCTCTATCCTTCCAACAATCAAGCCAGTGGCTTGTTGCCAAGCCAAGAGCCTGCCTTGGCTATCAGATCGCATTTATGTCAGTGAGCAACGGTCTCAGTAAAAGAAAATGTTCGCAGTCAAAACTACTCTCAGTGAAATCAAAATAGTCAATGCATTGTCAGGGAAGAGTGGTGCTGCCCTACCAAATAAATGTCACTTTGGAAGCAAGTATATTAACAAAAAATATATGTGTAGGCAAAGTCCAGACACTTGTTTTGACAGTGTATGATTTTGCTCCCTTGTCAAACTTCCCTTATTACACATGGAATCACACGCTCATTTTCAACAAGTACATGATGATGCAGGAGATTACCAGTACATCACAGCATGTATTTGCCTTTGGATTGGCTTAATGTATTTTTAGGCTTATCCAGCTGGCTTGGAGAATACACATGAACCAAACTCAAGCACTGCTTATGCTTTAATTACAAAGGTTTACACTGGACCTACACTCTGCATCTCCTCTTTCCACCGAGATACATTTCTGTAGCGTGATTTAGGTACTTTATGTGCCTCAGTGGATCTCCTTCTTGGAAACATGCAACTTTATTTAAAATATGAATTCCTGAATTAGATGCAAATAAAATGTTAAATAAGAGATTTTCATCAGTAATTATCTACCAATAAAAATAGTTTTATATGCTTAATAATGAATATAATTGGAATTTTTTATGCACATTACTGTGTAAGTATTTGCAATTATTGGTTTACATTATTTTTCTATCAATCTTTATATCTCTATGGAATAAAAAACCAGAACATTTTTAACCTAAGCATATACATTTGTAAACCAGATAAATGTTGTGATTATCTCTTCCTGTATATAATTCCTCATGAGGGATTCATTTAATTGAACATACCTTTCAAAACATAATCTATGGCTTAATTAAGCTCAGCAAATATAAAATCTGAAACCACATACCCTCTATTGGCAGCAAAGTTAGGGACTTTTTTTATTCCTTTTTATCCAATGCTACTAATGATTGCTTTGCACAGGCACATAATACATGCAGGTAGCATGACTATATCCAAAACAGAAGTTAAGTTTATGATTTCACTGTCAGGGATCAAAAGTCTTTTTTTTTTATACATACATCAACTCTTTCAATAACAAAATAAGAACTTATTGACGTTGAGTAGATTTCATAGCTTGTAGAAAAGACACATATCATTGTAATGTGTGAAATTTTAATCAGAAATGTTGTGAAGGATAAAGGTAAACTGACTGCTATAATTAATGTGTTCTGCCACAGATATTTAGCTGACACATTTGAGAAGTGTGGTTTATGTTAACTATTCCACTGCTTGAATTCTGTCCTTGCTAAGTGATGGTACTGTTTGACAGTTTTAAGTTACAATGCTTTCCTGTCTTCAGTAAAGTTTTTCTTCATCTAGCTTATGATCCTGTAAACCAGAAGCTTGCAGTACTGCAGTGGTAGGTGGACAATGGACATGCTGATGTAGATAGGCTGTACTTGGTAATATATGTTAAACCTGCTAGCAAAAGTTGTCAGGCTTGAACCACTTGAATATTGCCTTTCCCCTCCATCCCTTTTTTAGCATTTCAAATATTCTATTTATTTAATCATTCAGTTTATGAAGACTTGTGCCCACAGCCATACTCTCTTGAATCAAAAAAAGGTTATCTTACCCATGGAATAAAAATTACCAAAATCTATTACCACAACAATAACAAGGATAGAGTTATAAGAAGATTATGGCTCTCAAAACAAAATGCCTATCTGTTACATCTAATGCATTTTTGGAAAAAGCCCAAGGCCCTGATTCTGCCACTGTTCCTTGCATTGAGTAGAACCATATGGTCCCATTGGAGTTGATCTAACTGCCTTTGGAGTATGCTACCACTCAAAATAAATAAGACTGGCAGGATTTGGCCCTGAATGAGCACATGGGCTCTGCACCCTGCCCCAGAGGTTAACAAACTGGGTTAGAAAATTCCAGGGCTGAAGGGGATTCAGCTGAGAAGGCCCTCTCTGATACAAACACCCACCCCTCCAGATGTAGGGCCTCTTAAGTGAAATGTTCATTCAACATACATTCACTTTAGAGGGTTTTTAAGGAGATATATTCTTTTCACATAAAATTTATATATTCTCCTATTTCCAGAAGCAATGAACTGTCTGTGTAACTAATTGCTTTAATGAAGGAATGACAGAATGGGACAGACCTGGGACAGACAGAATTGCATTTGTCATTCTGAAGCAAGAGAAAGGATTTTCTGGTGCAGATAATATTTGGTCTCCCAACCAACAGAACTTATTTTGCAGTCCTTAGGCACCCAGCTTCTCTCTGCCCAGTAAAGACTACCCTAAATGCATACTTTATTATACAAGCAAATAAGGTCTTTAAAAAGTTGCTCTTGCAAATAGAAAAAAAAATTTTAACTTTTGCTGCATCATATACCCTCCATCAGTACAGCGCATTACTGGGCATATTTTCAAAGGGTACTGGGTTATGAGTATGCAAAATAAATCCCTGTGATCTGTTTGAAATAGATGATTAAAGAAATTTCCTCAGAGTGCAAATGGAGAGAAAAGTATCATTTACAAAAAATCCCATATTAAAAGGCAGGGATTCTGATTCTTTACTTTGCTTCTGCCTCGGATATATCAGTCTTACCTGAAAAGATCTACTGCAGGCGCCTCTTGCCATGCCAGTATGGGTGTGCAGCAGACAAAAGACATACCAGAAAGGGGAAGACAGATATGCCACTTAAATTAAATAGGAAATGAATTGGCCAGCAAGTTGGCATGTCTGCTGAGACAAATCATAGACAACATGTCTCTCAACAACAGAACTTATTTGTTTTCTCTTGCCAACAGATTCATCACTGCCCAGGCAAAACAGGCAAAATACATTAGTGTCATGGTAAACTGATAAAGAGAAGTGCCTCAATCTAGCATCCTCAATGGCGAAAGTCTTAGGGCTGTATTGATCTGTGTTATATAAATCTTGTTTTCTGTCTGCAGAAGTGAATCAGGAATGACCCTTAAGGTTAACAAACATTGTAATGTCTTTCAGCTGGGGCAGATGCCTATGTGCTCCACACATTGTATTTGGTCAAGTCCCATCTTGTCATTTTACTGCCAAGGAGCTTAACTAATTGCTGGCAATCATAAGACATTTTGATGGAAGCAAAGAATTCCTACAATTGTTGCCCCTCTCCCTTTTTTTCCTCAGCCTTAACAAGCACTCAAAGCCATGTAGCGGAAAACAATCAACACTGAATTAGTCAGCAGGAGTCTTAGCTGAGCTGGAACTTTATGTAATTGGCATGTCATGTCCGTACATAGCCAGAAGCAGGCCTGATTAAGCTGATGTATTTTGTTTCAGTAAACTTTTACAAAAGCCACTTTACCTCCTCTTGTTTGGTTGCACGTCAGAGCATGTGCTTAACATGAGATTTTTCTGCAGAGGAAAGGCACTAGACAGTCATCACAGGCATTTTGGATCAGAGAAGTATTGTCATACTGGCATGTGCAATATTACATAACAAGCCTCTAGAAAGAGCCAGTAACTAAAGAAGCAAGTTTGTTATTGAAGCATAACTCTTACACCGAACTTCTTTGGTTTCTGTGCACAACTTCATTTTCTACAGCCTATTTAAACAGGTTTGAGAAAACAAGATGCTAGTTACAGTTTTCTGTTAGAACTATTTCCAATTAAACTTGCATAGTTTTCTTGGGGCTTAGTAAAATGATTCTCATACAACAAGGAAGCCTTCCAGTAGAGATACTACTCAGGGCACTTAAGCAGTCTACCCTATCCGAGCCAATAAAATTTTACTGTGCATTTTACTTTGCCCTACAGATAGATTTAGTCTTAAAATGCTAAAAATGCCAGTCTGCATGGAAAAAGAAAGTATCTAATCCTTATTGCTAGAAGTAAATCATAAAGCTTAAGGCATGCCAGCTGTATTCTTTCGTAGTAGTGTCCTTTTGGTCATAACCTTAAATCAAATGATATAGTTGAACTTGGCATAGATTATTAAAGCTAAAAGAGTGAGTATTCCATGCTTCTATTACGTCATAGTTGACAATATAAAGACAAGATTCGGGGAACTAATGGAGCTTTTTTCCTTTTGTCATAGAAAGGTCAAGCTAGTTTTCCACATTTTATATGTGTGTCATTCCCAATATAGCAACAGAATCTCTTATGGAAAACAATGTAAGTAAATGTCTCTATGAAGCTACTAGTCACCTGATCAAAAGCCAATGTTGAAAAACACTTCTAATGACTTTCTCTTATGCATCAGTGCACCTACTAATGAGCTGCCAGAAAAGGCTTTGCAAAGCTTTGCTAAGATAGAGCAGGAATGTGAGAAGCCTGAGATCTAACTTCCCTGCTGTGATCCCTGCCTTTCTACAAACAGGGAGCCCAGGCGCGGAGCTACTAATGAGCATGCTGGAGAGAATGTCCAGCCCAGCTCTGGCTAGAGACAATCCACCTGTCTGCTCTCCAATGCAGGGTATGGTGCATGACAGTAAGACACCCCGTTGTATTTTGTCCTTAAATAATTTAGGTATTTATTGATTTTCTTCACATTTTTATTTTGGGGCTTTTTCTTATTGTTTTGGTTTGGTTTGGCTTATTTTTTTTTTGCATTGACCTTGCTCTCAGTAGCAACTCTCACTGTCTTTGGAAGAAAGTAGCAAGTTTCAAAAGCAAGTTTTCCCTCCATAACTATTATTTGATTTGATCTAAGGAAAACAGTGCTGTTATAGCACATACTGCTCTCCAGAATTTCAAGTTTATTGCTTCTATAACATTATCATGCACCCTTAGCTTGATATTACAAAACTGGTAAACCAATATTAACAACTTGTAAAAGAAAAATCCCAAATGTCCTTTATTCGAAGAGGAAAAAACAAAAAAGATATAACAGCTGCCTGACACTAAAAATAGTGCAAATTGCATAAATTAAAGCCTGCATTTCAAAGGCACCACACTCAACATTTTTATCTACAGTCAAAAGCCAGCAGGATACTGGTATGAAACATTTACTTAACTCTGTTTGCAGAAATTCTGTATGAATGGAATAGTTACTGCAGGATACCTTTCAACTTCAAGCTGCTCACGTAACGCATCATGACCATACCTCGCTCCCTTTGGGTTTTTTCTTGAGGTTACCCTGACATTTAATATTTTGTTAGCCAAAGAGACAGGTTTGCAGAACAGACGCTAGTTAACATTGCCAGTTAGCAGTAGGATGTCACAATTACTCTGAAATAAATACAAAAATGTAGCAACAGGAATCAGTGATAAATTTCCTGCATTATGCTCCAGATTGTCATTGGGAAAAGCTATTCAAGCCAGCCAAATGATTTGCTATTTCCACTTCTTGTTTGCCTCTGTTTCCTATCTGAGTTTGGACATTAGAAAACCCCTAGTATGTCGCACCTAGGAAGAAAATGTGTCCTCAGTGCATTATTGATCTCCCATAGTTTCTTCAACTAAGTCTTCAACTTTATGAAAAAGTATCTCAGGGATCTATAGTCTCCTGTTGATACAAATTCTCACTGACATTAATGGGACTTGAGTGTGCACACTGCATAGGGAAAAGAAAATACACTATTGATGTTCAGGACTAATATTTGGAAAATCTAGTACTAAAATACAACAGTATTATAAGCACACTCACCTCCACACTTGTAGTCATTCTGAGTAGAAGCTTTAATCTTCAACTCAGTGAGTTCTCTTTCTGACAATATTTTAGAAATATTTAATTTTATTTTTTTAATTTCTTTTTTGCTAGCTAACACCTCGGCTTTCCATTCTTAGAAGATTTTAAAATAGTTGCTACTTCTTTGCTGAAAAAAGAACTTAATTTAAAAAACTTTCCTGATTTCCACCATTTCAGCTGACTTTACAGGGACACATTGACTATGAAATCTTGAAAAAATAAATAGTGGGAGTAAATTTCATGCATGATGAAATAAATTATTCAGATGTATAAAAGTTTGAGAATGCAAGTAAACTTGCTTGGGACAGATTTTTGTGAATATGTGTAGTGCATTTAATGAACAATCTCATATAAATCCTTCACTATTCTCTTGATACTTGGCCTTCATAAATACCTAAATGGTACCTGGTTAGGCCATCTAAGCAACCTTTAAAGAAGCTGGAGAGAGTTACCAGATTTATGAAAGAAAAAAGTACTGATAGAGGCTCCTGAGCAGCACAAAACCATCTTCTAGGGGGAAATGCTGGGCTCTCCAGTGCTTCTGTAAACGCTCTTTGGCTCCTAAAGAAATCTGGTAGCATGGAACTCTCATTCTTCATGTTTCTACCATACCGCAAACTCCTCTCAGATCAGTGAGAAACAGTGACCTTGTTATGCTGAACTGGTAATTTTGGCTGGGTACTATCACCCCCTCTTGTTGGAGAGCTCTTTAACACCATTTTATCATCCGGCTTGCACACTGAATGAGCCTGAGACAGATCTGCTCTGTGGTGAGGTACAGCTCACAGACCAGAATAACTCAGTGGAAAGAAATGAAGCGCATGAAGGAAATTGGGTGCAGTTTCTGGCAACACACACCTTCAGACAAGGTCCAGGGAAGGGAGGAACATTCCTACTCCTCTGTTCTTCTTCTATCCTATTCTGTTCTTCCAAACTCCCAGGACGAACAAAGTTGCCCATATCTAACACAACTCATTTCATTTTCTAGGAACATTAGGTTACAAAGAGCATGTAAAATCTACCCCTCTTGTTAGACTGCAAAGCCTAGCTCTTGCATGACATAACTCATATAAACTCTTTTGCCGTATTTTTCTGTGAAGTGTTCTGTGCCTATTAGTGCATCAGCCCTATTCTCTGAGGATATACTGTATAATAGAATTAGAAGTGCTTTGAAATTGCCAATCATCTTTCAGTCTGTGCAGTGAAGGAGATATGTGAGAGAATGGAGCTTTTATAGCTCTATCTCCTCAAAAATTAGTTTATCAAAAAAATTCTGTGAAACATTTTCCCTGTGAATGTCCAGATTTTTCAGAATTTCAAATGGAAAAAGTCAAAATGTGTTGATAAAAAATCAAGTGCTGTACTGTTGTAAATATTTTTTATTATTTGATTTATTTGAATAAAAAGATACAATAACAAACTCAGAACAGAGTATGTTATCAGAACAGATTATCTTTCAAAATATTTCTTTTACCTCTCTAGGTTTTTAGCTACAGGGAAGACTTTTTAAAAAATAATTTCTTACTTCTTCAGAATGAAAGAAAATTTTAAAATTCAAGAATTGATATTGTTTGATCAACTCTGATTTATCATAAGCGCACACTTTTGCTGGTGTTTTGACAACTGACTTTTCCTTCTCACATAATCCTGGCATGAAATAAATATTCCTTTTAATAATTTTGATTCATTAGCAGGAAAGGTTGGTTTCCCCAAAGTACCCGAAATATATGTGGATTTATGAGTCAGAGCAGGAGACCTCTCTAAATGATAGCAACAATTTACAGAGAGTTCCGAGAAGACTAATAGAAATGGTTATGAGGCTGGAAGACATGTATACATATAATTTCGCAGAGTCATAAGTAAGACATATGGGGAGAATGATAACAGTCTAAATTTTTAAAGCATATTAGCAAGAGCGATAGAGAAAAAATTAGACTGAATATTAAAAAAAAATTTCCTGAAAATGAGCTGAGTTAGGCAGTTGAATAGTCTCCAAAGGACTGATGGGAACCCAACTGCAAGATACATTACAACTAGACTGAGAGGGCCATTGGGGTGACCTGCCAGGTTTTACTTTTTTCCATGCTGGTCTTCAAAGGATTGCAGTATTAGAAAGTCAGAAGAAAACAGAATGGAGAAGTTTCAGAGTCAAGGCCGCCTTGGTATTATTATTTTATATCTTAGCTGAGATTTGCAATTTCCGGTCATCTTATCTAGGTTCCTTGGTCAACTCTGGGTGTTGAGTCAATGAGATGCTGAATGACTTACCTTGGCTGCTGGTAAAGTTAATGTGTTATAACAGATTTTATATGTGAAGATTTATGTATTTAGGATTTTTATGTCAATAATTACAGTACATGTTATACGACCATTTCATAAAATTACACATCACCATAAAATAACTATATATGGCATATTTAATTTTGAACTTCCAAAGACAAAAAATGGAAGTAGTTACAATAATCATTATTTTCAATTTTATGTAGTTAAGTGGTTTTACAAAAAAAATTAGCCTTCCAAATTACATAGTTATAATGTGTTAATGGTAGCATAACATGTCATTACATTATGCAGCTTAATTTCATAGATATTATATATAGTTGGATATTTTAGACTCTTTTATCCTTACAGTTATTACAAGACACTGATTTCTTTCAAGCCATATTCTGCTTAACGCTTACGCAGTATAACCTTTGATGATCCAATTCATTTGGACACCTGGATCACAAAAGAAATTGGTGTTATTGCCTTTATGTCTTTTTATGAAATGGAAACAGTGCTCCCATTCCTTGCAGTTTTCTCTGTGAACCCTTCCTTTTTTATTTTTCCCTGCTTATAAAACATGTTCTTTCAAGATGGCTGATGGGACAAGGGTGCTACTTGGAGAGCAGATGATCGTGAAAGTCACCTTTGTGCTCTGCTAACGGTCACCTGTGAGGCTTGGATTCATCCTACCTAACTTTATGATGGGACACCTAATCTAGGTGCTCCAGTTAAGTTCTTGGAGTCAGGTGGATGGATCTGGGACTAAAAATCCCTAGATACCCCTAAGGTATCTAGGCTACTCTGACCTTTAAATTATGCCATTGCACCCTATTGTCCTGTTGTTCTATATGTGTGACTTCAGGGGACTCAAGGGCAAAGAGTGGTTTTGTGTCAAAAAAATGAAAGAACAGGTGGTGCAAAAATCCACCAAAAATCTCTAATGCTTACAACAAAAAAGAACTTCAAATACTTCTTCTGATGTTTTGCCTTGATTTCTTTACATAAACTTCATCTCTTTTTGATCCACCCTCAAAGCATTCAGACCCTTTTGGATTGTTAATTTGCTATCTTCTCTATTTACTCCTCCTTTAAGGCATGTTGTCTAAAAATTTTAATTAGTATGGAATTCATTTTGTCTTCAAGGTCACTAATGAATATATCGAATAATGCTGATTCCATTTCCTGACCCCTAAGTACTTCCATAAACACAGCCTCTCAGTCACTTGCAGCTACATTTGCAATATCTCTTTACCTGCTATTTGTAATTTCTTTCTTCAGCCATACATAATTACAGCTCTACAGGAGCATACCTCATCAGTGTTTAAAAGAATTCTCCTTGACCAGCCTGCACTACTGGAAAGGTAACTTCATGTCTGTACAATCTTGTCTCTGTCTAGCCAGTTGGGCTGGAGGATGGTGTACAGAGAAGAGAGGCTATTCAGATCATTCTTCCCCACACTTCCCATTGGGAATGATTTATGGCACATTAAGTCCCTCAAACGTTACTCAGATATTTTCTTGGAAAGTTAAATCAGCATAGTCTGTAAATGGGCTGGGAATTACGCAGGGCAACCAACAGTCTCTCCCATGCCTGCCCTCTCTTTCAGTTAGCACAGGCAAAGCATGGACCCAGACTGCTTCTTCTCGGAATAAAGTATGACTGGAAATGTTGGACCATATATAGTAACATAATCCATAGTACTGCAGATTTCTTAATCTTTCTCTTTTTTTTTTTTTTTTTTTGAGAATTAGCAGCCTCTTTCACAAAAGCACTAGGTTTAGAAGAGACTACAGTTACAAGAAATCAATTACTTCAAACCGGTAAAGGAAAGCATTTTGAGGTATAAAAAGAAAGCAGAAGAGAGTAAAGCACCACACAGTACAGATAAGAAAACAAGATCTTTGCCTAAGGACCTTCCCCTTACAGCAGAGTAAGACAGGTACATGTCATCTCAGTCTTTTCTGCATGGTCTTCTTGCACTGTAGTTAAAGCCTTATAAATCCAGGATTCTTATATACCCTTTCAATTATAAAGAAATTGTTTATATCTAAGTTATTCCACCATCCCCTCTTGGATGGCCAGAATTTGCAAACAATAATCAGTTATGATTTGACACTTTCCTAATAGTTTCTTTCTCTGCTTCAAGAAGGAACTATAGTAACAACCTCTGTTGAAGGGTGCTGTAGTCCCTCCCTGGGTTTTGGCAGTACAAATTGCTGTTTAAGACTGAATTTCCTATCACACCTTAACCACCATGTCTGCAGAGTCAAACTGACCCATAAATCCCTCGCCAAGTTGTAGTCACTGTGCTAATGGACTCTAATAGCAGACCCTTATGCATGACTGTGGTGGTGGGTCCCCCTCCATCGTCTAAGCATTGATAAAATACACCTAACAATTCTGATGTCTGTCTTCAGACTGGGACTGTGCATAGGCTGTTATGTGATATATAATATCAAAGGAACAAACTCATCTCCAAATTCATTATTAGAGCCCTCTGTCTTTCCATAATCTGAAAAGCTGGCAAATGTGTGCTCTGCATCATCAGTGTGACAATCTGTAACATTGCAATACGTATTTCTGTAGCATTTGTACTACACACCAACAAAAATTGTTCCATGCAGCACTCGGCGCCCAGCAGTGCTGCATGGTATTTTTTAACAACTCTTACAAATCCCAGCATTTCTGCAAGTGATTTTAACGCAGATCACAAATGAAAAAAAGAAAAAAATATATATGTAGAACTGAATGTGCATACAGCTATATTTTGAAGAAATATAAATTTTAAATCCACTAGGATTGATCAAAAATTGTTCCTCTAAAATAGAAGGTGTACTCTGAGCAATTGGACTATGAAGTTCTAAATGGGAAAGATTCATTACTGAGCTTTTTTATATTGGCATTTTTTATATTCTGTTTTGTATTTTAGAGATTTTGCACAATAAATTCCAAAGTAATCCAAATTAACAATACCTTTCAATTTTCCTTAAATCTTTGCAGACTCAGAAGACATATCTACAGCTTTCGTATTCTGTTTAATATGTCCTATGAAATATGAAAGTCAAGATAAAGCTAATTCAACAGAAGTACTGCTGAAACAAATAACAAATGGATCTCTTTAACTGCCACCAAGTGAAATGGTCCATAGAGATCCTTGGCACAGGCCCTTCTTTTTCTCAACAGCTTCTTCTGAGATAACTAAGTATTAATAACTAAGTATTCTATTCAAATGGATGTTCAGACATCCTCAGTTGGGACTTACCTGATTCTCATACCAGGCTAGTCTGCAACTCCTGCAGATTCTCCTCTTCCCAAATCCTGCTCTTACACTTCCTCCCAGAAAGGATGCTTTGCTCACCAGGGTGACATGATGCACTTGTTTTCAGTGATAAACCTCCATGTCAGACTATTACAGACATCACAAACATTTCCAGCTACTTAAATTCATGGAAATCAGCACTTCAGGAATTGTCTAGGGTTTTGAGTGTCTGCTTGGATGTTGTACTAATAATTTTCACACTTCAAGATCTACCGCTATCATTGCCAAATCAGTGCAACTGTTGATTAATTGAAGATCACGACTAGTACTACTTGAAAAAATTGTTTGCAAAAACCACACATCGACTTAGCCATCATAGTGGAAGACAAAAAAGGCAAATGTTCAGCTGAAAAGTAAGTTTGCAAGTATTGCTGCCTAATACATTTTTTTCCTAATGTGGTGCAGGAGCACTAGACTGCTGTCTCCCCTACAAGGCAATGTGCACCCCTGTGGATCTTGCTGTGCATACAACTGCAGCCTTCTATATTCAAGAAGTACTAGACATAGGCTTTCAGCTACAGCTCCAAAGATAATCTTAACAACAACAAACTCAAAAAGGTTTGTACAAAACCAGCAGAGATTATTTTTCAATGTTTTTGCTCCACAAAATTACGTGACCTATGGGTTTATGAGTATCAGCACGTTCAATTACTTTCCTTTGGAAAAGTTTTTCCCTCTTACTCTAAACTGCGTATGAAGCTGCATCTTCTGATATGTGTTTATACATCATACACTTCCCTTCAACTCTAACTCGCCTAAGGGAGTAATTACACAATTCAAATCTTCAGAATAAGCCAGAAATTCCAGGCTTTAATCATTTGCTAGTCAGCAGAAGTTACTGTGACTATGACTGTCAACTATTCAGGAGCATGTTCATTTTCTCAGTTCAGCCACTTTTCATCTTGCCAGGCCATTGAAATGCTGTTAGTACCTATCTTTCCCATAACATTTTTCATCAAAACTCATGTGTGAACACTTTATAGAGGAGGTAAATGTCTTACCATATTTAAGACAGAGAGAAAAATCAAGATATAAGGAGGATGAGTATTTTCCCCAAAGTCTTTCAGTGGATGAGCAGCAGGAGTGCAGCCTAGCCTTCTTGGTTCTGCCCAAACAATGCCACATGATGATAGCCACGCCTTACTCCTTGCTAAGAAACCAGTAAAACTATAATACCATCAGAGCTGCAGAGGCAATCAACACTTTCTTGAGACAGGTTTTAAGTATTGGTTCCTAACATCTTGCTTGGTTGGTTCATTTTTCATACAGTGACAACACATCACCTAAAGAACACAAGCACCCACTGGTACTATTTTCTAGCACTGGCCCTAAAAGCAGGACAAACATCAGAAAAGCAGTGAACATCAGTAGCTGGTGAACCTAAATCTTGCTCAGGACAAACGTTCCGCTAAATAGGATTTTACCCTTTCATGTCAGCAGCAAGCTTAGTTTTACAACAGCTTAGGAAAAATAAAAGGTATTTTATTGAATATTTTAGATGTGAAACCAAAGAATGCAGCAGTGGAAATAGCTGCTATACTTGTTAGCTCTTATATAGCAGGGTCCTATGGCCCATTCATTTTAAATGGTGATATATATTCTTCTTCCAATTGCCACAGCCATTGAATTGGAAGAAACAATCCAAACAAAGCTAGACCATGTGTCAGATGGGTCATTTAAATTTTGCTGTGAAAGACATTAATGATATTCCTATTTCAGTAATCATCTGTGAGTTTCAGAATTAACAAGCCAATGAGGAAAAAAAAGAGTTTTCAGGTTTTCTTTTGGCTAATGAAATGCAAGAGTGTTAATTTACCCTTGGAACACATACGCAAGGTTTTACGTCTGTTTTAAAACAAAGAGCATCATCTTAGAAATTTTTTTTTATGGTAATAAATGTGAATCATGAATATCCTATACAGATAAGACCCTACTTTTCAGTGATTGGCAAGAGCGCATTCAGTAGAAAGAAGATTTTTACTCAGATATTTTCTCTCAATTCAGCATTTAAAAAAGAAGCTCTGGTGTATCGGGCACACCAATTCTTCCAGGGCAAACTCATCTAGGTCTACACAATCATAATTTAAACATTCAATCACATCAAATTAAGCAATAGAAATAAAGAATTAACCCATTTTAGCAAAATTACTAGAATTCCCATTTTTAAGTACTGCATTTTTTAAATAACACCTAATAGGCCTTTTATTTTATTACAGTCGTATGCTAACACACTTTTGAAAAGAGTCCAGCGAAAATTTCCTCTTTTAAACTGAAATAAACTCAAGCCCTGTATGCTCATGGGGAGAACCTGGCTTTTTTGTCTTTTTACCTTTAAATGTAAATGCTTTCCTATAACCACAGCTTAGTGGGGGGCAATGCCACTTGGCAAAAAAAGTTATATTAAGTGCACTTGCTGGAACTGTTTATACTTTGTTCCTGAGAAATAGATTGAGTACTTGATAGTATAACACAATGAGAGGTACGGGTGGTGGAGATCGGATCGGATGCTTGGGCGGGGGGAGAGGGGAAGTGTTGCTACCCCAGGAATTTATTTTTAAAGTGTCTGCTATTTCATGCAATCTGGTCTATTTCAAAGGCAAACAATTTGCTCTTCAGAAGTATCTTTATGAGCCCCAAGGGATGAAACTCATCCCTGGCAGAAATGATTTAGCAGTATCTAGAGAGGGGGTGAACTCCTTGAGAGGCAAGGGAATAATTTTTTGAAGGGTGGCAGAATTTTAACAAGGGCCTCTAGTGAGTTCTTGTGAACCCCTTTCAGCACATCACTGTTTTATTAAAATATTCTTCTCAAAATACTGAAACACTGACAGCTCCTGTAAGCTTGCCAAAAATTGAGTAAGGAATAAAAATAAAATGTTAACTTGACATGTGTGAATAATTTTGATTTGATGATAACACCTTTTGGAATCGAGGCCATATTCAAAGCTGACTCGTAACACATTCACATTTCTAACTTACATGAAATAACTCAAACTTTTCAGGCATTGTTATGGCGCGGTGAAAGGAGGAGACAGTAAGAGCCGAGCTCAAGCTTCACTCTGAGTTAAGTGAAGATTAAAAATATTTTAGGTCTTTCTGTCTGAACCTAGAGGGACCTAGGTCATATTTAGTATGCGCTAAACAGGTTGGTTAATGCATGCTTGCTGGTTAAAGTAACAAACTGCAACCAAACTGAGTAAACACCAAAAGAAAGAGGTAATTTTGAGAAAATTGATTTCTGAGTCTGGACAAAGTACTGAGCAGATATTTTAAGGAACATCCATATTCTGACAGGATCCAGCATTGCATGTTTTGTGTGGGTCTGTTCTGCCTCTGAGTCTCATGTGGGCCTCTTCACACAGTGAGAGGCCAGGCAAAGAGGAAGCTCAAATGAACTATAAGAACCTCTTTGGACAAACCCTTGACGTAATGATTTCTCTAAGACCAGCACCACGCACTGTTTTCCACTCCCTACCACATTAGAACCTCAGATGGTCAACTTCAGCAGGATAACACTGAACTGATTTTATTTTTCCCTCTGTCCCACCACACTGTTGTCTCTGTTCTGGAGCTCTTGACAAGTAGCTGCCACTTAATGACAGCAAGACTGGCAGGGGAATGGCTGTCAACAGTGTTAATTTATCTATAAATCTCTGGTCGAATGCTGTGGTCAGGAAACAAGGGGAGCAAAGTTGATGGTGAAAAGAAAAAATTTAAATGGATGAGCTATGAGTAAGTCCTACCACAGTCAGATGTACCTCCTCACAGCTGTAATGATAGAAACACACCTCTTACAGAAAAAGGGCCGCAGGTTTCTACTAGGTACAAGAGTACTTGTACCCAAAAGTCATTCTCTATTTTCTTAGTGCAAAAAGAGTGTTCTTGGGCATTATATTTTTAGACATTCCTAAGGGCTTTTCAATGGACTCTGACCTCCTTTGGGGCAGTTTCTCAGCTAGACAGGGCTGCTGCATGGTGTCTTGGGGGTGTAGTGGCATTTATCTCTAACTCATGTGACTTTCCCTTGTCCACAGTTTATAAGTCAAAGTGATTAATCAAGTTCTCAGAGCTCAATCGATCGTGTAAAAACATACACGACATAAACCCCCCATCCCTTATTTGGCTACTGACTCAGCCAGCCTGTAGATCCCTCAACATGGCTGAGTTACGCAGTCTGCCTTGTGTTTGTAAATAGATTTAAATGCCACTCAGGACAAAAACACAGGTGAATTTGGCATATGTCCATTATTTCACCGACTCCTGTACGTATTTAATTCATTGTGGATCTGAGGTGTAACATTAAAGTGTATAGTATTACTAATATGACACAGGCCATTTTTAGGTCCTACCTAAAGGCATGAGATAACATTGATAAAGACTGGCAAACCCAATGGGCAGCAACGACTGGTATGTGAACCACCCTTCAGTGAGTCCAGAAAAGTTTGATTAACAGAAACCAAATTCAAGGGCTTTTTTTTTTTTTTCTAAAGAGCCTTAGGTCAGACTGGTAAAAGTAAGAAAATGGGTAAATTAAATGCTCTGGACCCCACTTTTCTGTCATTTGGTGAACATACAAGATCAATGTAAATGCTTTTTAAATAGAGCTGGCTTGTACTTTAAGTAGTTTCTACTTAGGTATTCTTCTCCTTCATATAAGTGCAGATTTTATATTTGTCCTGTACAGAGCACAGAACATGCAAAACAGCTGAGTGAATGAGGAAGATTTAGGTGGATTCAATGAACAAGTTATGACACCTCTCTTTTCCCAAGTATAGAAAGTTTCTTTACATTATATGCATAAAAACAGCTTAACAACATATTATAGCCGAAATGCTGGTCTTACTAAAGTTAACAAATTGAAGTTCAGACTCCACATTAAACTGAGTCCTGTTAGATTACCAAAGGGTCTTCAAGTGAATGAAGGCATAATTTACAGACTTTAGAGAAATAGATGTCATATGACTGTATATTTAGAAAATATGTGCTAGAAAATGTATATGCTGAGGAAAGATTTAAAACCTCATTTAGGATATTATTCCTCAGTAATTCTGACAACAGGAATATTTGCCCTGATTTGCTATTATACAATCTCTTAATTTATGATCTAATTAGTTTTCCCAAATGCCGTATTTATCTGAAGTTCTCTCATCAAGTAATCCATCCTGATTAGATTTTCCCTCTCACTGGCTATAATAAACACTGTTTTTTTTTCTTCTTGAATGTGTCCTTCAACTGCTAATTTATAACTTCCGTTTTTTCTTTTTCTGTGATAAGCTTTCCTTTTGTCTTTTTTCCATATATTCTGGCACAACCTTTCCTCAACTGCAGCCTTCCAACTAGCTGCCACTGTGTAGTCACAATGACTCCCCAAAATCCTGTTTCTCTTAAAATGGAGCAACTAGTCCTGATCAGTGCACAACAGTCATCTTGATGGGCTTACCTAAAAATAAAGCCAAGCGCACAGCTGAGGACAGGCATGGCTCAGAACTTGCTCAGGTAGTCCTCGAGCCACAGACCACTGCAAAGAGAGCTCGTGTGTTGTTTCCAACACAGATTAGAGGAGGCATTCACAGAAAGGAATCCACTTTCAGCCCTTGGGAATGAAGCACACACAATGGTAACAGGAGCAAGGACAGAGGGGCTGAAAGACAATAGTCAGCAGATGGCAGGAGGGCACGAGTTTGAGTCTGCCATGGTATTATGGCAAAGTTGTAACGTCTTAGTAGGACAGTGAATGATAGAGTTGGGCAATGCTTCCTACTGTTTCCCAGAAAAGTGTCCTAAATATACTTCCTATACCGTCTCAGAAGATTGGACAATCATCTTATACTTATTTTACCTAAACAAAATACAGATGTGGCTAGGTTCCCAATCTGCTCCTGCAACCTCTCCAGATTTTGAGCATAAATGAAAAGGATATCAAAGATATTGAAATAAAGAGCTGCACTGAGCCAGCACACTAGGACAGAGAGGAACCTGGTCCCAATAAAGGGTCACTGCACCAACCCAGCTCAGTTTTGCTGCCACAGGACATCTTTGGTCTACCAGCAGAGCTGCATGAATGCCTTGTGAATTTGCCATGTGGTTGCTCAGATCATGGCAACCTGTAATCTCCCAGCAGTCTGACACTCAGGACAGAACAGCCAAGTCTTTTTTCATCCCAAGTGTTGACCTCTAAAGGGCACCTAGAAAAGCAGTAGCATGTTTATGGGCTAGGGAGAGTGAGATGTGTATCTTGTTTCCACCTGCTCAGACTTGGAAGACATCACCTCCCTTTAACAGCTCATCTGGCTGCTTCAGGCTCTGGCTTCAGGCCACCTCCTGATGGTACATGCGCACAATTATGTTATCATTTCAAATGACAATTCATGACAAGCTGCTAGTAGGGTGATAGTCCTTCTTGCATGGTCCGCGTCTGCAGATTATTATAAACACTGACTGTGAGACAGGGCTCAGTGCTTCTCTCAGTCTTATCTGTCCAAATGTACTGACTTCTATGGTCTTTATCAGCATAACTCACAGATTTTGACCCATTGCTTTTAGCCAGAAAAACAGAATGGGATGCTATGGTATAGTGTGTTTCAGTTAAAAGTACTCTTTACACTGCCTCCCCTTAAAGTGCATTTGCCAAGGCAAGTATCTCTGAAAGATCT
The DNA here is from genome assembly GCA_013398275.1 of Promerops cafer. Lineage (NCBI taxonomy): Eukaryota > Metazoa > Chordata > Aves > Passeriformes > Nectariniidae > Promerops > Promerops cafer. The sequence goes on along the minus strand of VZSE01003118.1, from coordinate 1,803,939 downwards.
ATTTGTGAAATATCTTCTATCTCAACGTACTATATGAGACTAATTGAGCAATAGTGCTGCCAGTCATTGCTACTTAATTGTGTGATTGCTGTAGAACGCACAGCCCTGCAGCAAGGTTACTCTGCCAGACAGACAAGGGGGGATCCCAAACACACCTGGACTGTAGGCCAGGGACTAATGAAGGGACCATTTTTAAACTGTGATCCTTCTTGTTTACATTCCCTTGTCAGTGTTTCCAACAGTTATTCACATAGAAGAAATTAGTTAGGGAAACTATGGATTTTAATACCCTTTCTGAAGTGAATTTTAACAGCTAAGCAGTTGAACCTTGTCCATTTTTTTTTTTCCAGAGTATGATTTTTTTTCCACAGAGCAGTGATTATGAACAAAGCTTCTAAAAAACATGTGTTCTTCATGCTAGAACATCCAAATTTCCATTTTAAGTTAATTTCTAAAAGGCAGTAACAGAAAGAGAAATTATTTTTACAGCGAGATCTTATTATACACTGTTTTGTATTCTCACATTTGTCAGTATTACAATCATTACAGCACATATTTAAGCAAAATACACTCCCAGCCTCTGCACTGGAAATCAGACATCCTAGCCTCAATTTTAGGCACAAAAAGCTAAATAATGTCACTGTTTTACTAGGAAGTCTGTAAGATTAAAAAAGGATGTCTTAAGGATTTGTGGTTTAGAGCAAAAGGAAAGGCTCTCACATTGGTGTTGAAAGAGGCTGTAAGATGCAGGACTCCCTCTGAGAGCATTTCTTTAGGAGAAGAGCCAGTGTCATGGTGCAAAACAAGGAGTCCTTCTCAGCAGATTGTGCTCACAAGCACAACCAGGGCCGGCAGTATCACTGAAACAGAAATTTTGTTCATCTGGAAATATGTTTCACTAACTATTTTTGGTAACTCAAAGAAAAGAACAGATTTGTAACACCTGTGCTTGCTGCAGGCCATGAGGCAAAAGGTTTGGTAGGCTTCCCTGAGAGGCTGGTCCCTGGTGCCATCTTGTGTCGAGACCGTATCTATCCTCAGCAGTGAGAGGCTGGTGGCAAAGCTCTGGCTCCACTGCAGCCGCAGCTCCATCTCTCTAACCCCAAAATATCTGCATGCCTTCAAGGGTTAATACTGACTGGTTGCTGCAGGGTGTATCTCTGCTACCACTGTCCTGCAAGAGCTATCGCTGAGCTCAAGGTTCCCAAAAGGTTGGCTTTTTTATTTTAAATTAAATGATAGGCTGTGTGAATATTCTTTTTCCCTAAATTACTCTGGTAACATCGTCAAAGTGATGTTGGCTCAAGTGACAAGCCCGAATTTGTAGAATTCCTTTCAATGTGCCAGTCAGTGGTCAGCTGAATCATTGTCCTTTGAGGCTGTTTAGAGGACAAGGTTTGAGAGCCCACTACTATATAATACAGGTGACAACTGAGAAATATGTATCCTTTCTGCAACAAAAATGCACTGCAGAAAAAAAAAATCAATGCCACACACCTGCCAATCACTTGAAATTTGATATATTTAAAAACCAGTTATTTAATTTGCTTGCTTGCAAAGGTGCTGAGTATTCCCTGGGAGCATTCTGAGTGCCTTGATGCTAAAAAAATCTCCCAACATACATATATAAAAATACCAAAACTCATTTAGGTTTTATGAATTTAGATTCCTAACTTTGGCCACACGCTTTTTAAGTTATGGAGCTTTCCATGAAAATGGGCCTCTGCCTGACCCAGTTAGGAACCAGTAAAATGATAAAAGAGTGCATCTGGATTTTCTTTGTGTACCTGAAATGCTTATACTGTATGCAGCACTGTTCTAAAGCATGAAAAATCTGGCTTTGAGTATTTTATGTCTGTGTGTTTCTAATATCTGTGTACCTCCTACTTGTAACTAGGCTAGCAAGAAGAAACACTGTAGTGCCAGCAGAGCTGTTCTTCTTGTCCTTTAATCTGACCCAGACAAGAAACTACTAAAGATCTCACAAGGAAATCCAATTTTTGGAAATTACCAGCATGAATTCTCAATCAAATAGGCCAAGGTAACTTCTGATAAGCTTCTGAACCCAGCCTCCAAGGTTTTTGATGTTCATTCACAGTATATAGTACCATCTATAACATTTGCTACTTCTACTCCCTGCAAGCATGCTTCACTGCTCTCACTGCATCAGTTATTAATCCTATTTTTTTCCCTTTTTGAACACATAGCTGTGGTTCACCTCTAATTTTGTTACATTGCTTTATTTTTAATCACATTTCATGTTCATAGTGTTGCATTGATGGTGCAGGAAACTAAACTCCCTTTATTGAAAGGACGAGTGCAATACATGCATCAATGGAAAAAAATTAGTCCCTAAACTACCTCACCTGTAGTTAGGTCAGTGCAAACCAGAGACTGCCTGTTCAGACATAGGTGCCTTTGGTATAGGAAAATCAGTGTTAAATAATACAGTGAAAATAAACCTGCTGCCTAGGAATATAACAAAAATTATTCATATCCTAACTGCCTGTGCACCAACCCCAGAATTTAATATATTGACTTCTCCTCTAGTGCTGGAAGAAAAGATGTGCCCACACCTGCCTACTCTGCTGTGACTATAAGCACATACCCATTCACCTCAGCTGCAGTGTCTGAGGTGAACAACTTTATACCACATCCACCCTGCATTTCACTGAGGTTTTCTAATAAGCACTTACTTTAAGTGAGAGTATATTTAGCAAGTTTTAGCATATTAACCTAGAGAAGTTTTCTGAATTATTCTGTATCTTTCCAGGCTCTTTGCTATACACTTCTGAAGCTGTTTCATACATGTACACACTTAAGTGCAGCTGGGATTGAATGTAAAGAGTCATTATGGTGTTCTTCACAATCCCATTGCTGCAGAAGGAAGTAAGTACACCCTTGTGCCTAGTGCATCCCAGTGGCCTGATTCTTCACTGTCTTGCACCTGCAGGAGTTATTTAAACCACTACAAAATGGGCATAAATCATGACTGAGCCTTAATGGCAGGATTTCACACTCTGCAGAGGCAATAATGACTAGATGAAAGGGTAAGGCAGGGAAAATATCAGAGAGGATTTTTCCCCCCTTCTGTTCCTGCCATTTGAGTGACTAACTCATGGGAATTGCTCTGGTCTTGTAAAATATATCCTATCTCTGTGGGTGGGCAGGTGAGAAGAGAGGCCTAGGGCAGCCCTGGGAGACAGCTCTAAGACCACGCAAGCAGCATTGCAGTGAGGTGCTGCCACTCTGCCCCAAGTTTGAGTTTATCCAGAGGGGTCTGAGAACTCCAACACTGTGTTGTTGCATCTAGTTTGGCAACTGATAAGTGGCATTCAGCCACACACAGTATTTGTATACTGGAGCTGGCACCAATACTTATTTCTACCTTAATGCCACCAAGAGACAACATCAGATGCACCAGAGCCTCTGCTTCTCACAGCAAGTCACAAATATGCAAAGAAAGGTACACAAGGACACAGGGGTACCTTAACACTACTCCTAGATACAAAGTTCTGAGAAAAACCCATCACGTTTAAGACAATGAAATTTGTATGAGGTGATACACACTGTGCTTTTGCCCCCGTAGCCTGAGGAGCGCTTTAGGGTCTGATTCAAACCAAACTGAAATCACTATAATGCCTCAATGTACTTTGGATCAGCCCCTGAAGCTGTCAAACAATAACTGACCTGTAGGGAAAGCATCTTTCTAATGAGGAATATCACTAGCATTTACATATAGAGAGGTTTCTAGCCTTGCACATAAACCTGTGCTTTCTCCTTCCAGTAAGCTAAGAAATTCTGGATTTTATGAAAAGTAATTAGCATTTCATACACTCAGAAGAAACTGAAAGTATGTTTAATTATAATCAGTTACATGATGTTATTCACCACGTGTTTCCATGCTTTTATTCATCTTTCAAGCATAGCAAACAAGAAATTAATTACTAAAGGTCTTTCAACTGTTCCAAGCTATATCTTAAGTCATGGTAAAGAATATAACATTCCTCTGATTTCAAATATATAATTTCTGGTGAAATACTGGAATATGAACTGAGCTGGCCAGCAATGGAAGTCCTTCACTCTAAGCCAGCCACATCTAATTATACAAGATGAAGGCTTTGAAAATTTACATAATTGCTGGCTCTGGTAGGGGTCGGTAACATATTTGCATTAGCTACTTATGCTTCATACCAACACTTTTAAGTACCACTTATCAAAAATAAGTCTACCAAGTCAGAGGTGCGTAGGTGGCTAAATAAAACCTGCTAAATATGGGTAGCACCACCTCTTTACGTCATGAAGAGATATATAGGCTTTGACACACAGGGTCTTTTCTTTGTCTTGTTTGTCACTTACACATTAGAGTAATAGGTACATTAGAAATGCTCTTGATAGGAATTAATACTTTGTGCTCCTTTAGTGTGCATTTGTTATAGCTATTTACTGTGTTTTTATATACAGAATTTATTTGGTTTAATTTGCACTCCAGAATTTCCCCTCTCTGGCTCATTTTTCAAGCCATCAGTCTAGTTGATAGCATGGCACCTTAACACAGCAGGATAAAACCCCTGTAGTCTAAATATATCTCTCTAATTCTTCCATGATTATTTCCCTTTTTCATATCATATAAAAATTCTGCCAGACATATAAATATATGATGCAAGAACTATACAACAAAAATGACAGAACAGTACATACATTTCAAAGGCTCTGTTTAGAAAAGAGTCACATTATGTTACAAACAGGTCTTTTTCTTATTATGTTTGATGTCAGCAAGTGAGCTTTAAGGAACCTGACACGGTTTGAACTTCTTTTTTTAATTTATTTTATTGTATACGTTGATTTGATGGTTTTTGAACTCTGGATCAATTTGGTGACATTGTGGCTGATCCATTTTATCCTTGCTTTGCTGGGCCACTGTTTCGTTCTGAGGCTCCAGTCTCCCATTTTCCTCGAAAGGCTCATTAGGCCTGATCTCTTTTAGCCTTTTTGCTTTTTTTCCTTTCTTCCCCACACTGGACTCTGGTTTGCTTTATTCCTTAGGTCCCCCTATAGGTTAAGCCTAAGCTCTTATCCCCTATTCTCTTTAACTCACAGCCAGCATTTGATTCTGATTTTTTAACCCTCTCCATGAATTACCCAGCCTGGGCAGAGCCCCATCATGCTGGAGCTCTGTCTGTGTGAGTCACAGCTTAATTTACACAATGAAGGGTAATGATTTTACCCAGAGATGCCTGACACAGAAACAAAATTGAGCAACTTCCAGAGAGGCTGTTGAAAAAAAAATAATCTTCCGGGTTGATACAGGCTTCTACACAGTGAATAAAATGCCTATGGTCAAAAGTTTAAGTAGTTAAGTATTTTAAAGAATTATGTGCAGAATGACTACAAATAAATCATTCTTGCACAAACCTGGGGATATAGACTTAGCTTTTTGTTCTAGCACATTGTCTTGTTTTCTAACTACATCTCACAGAGAGAAGATGAAGTTCCTGCATTATTTGTGCTGTACTGATGAATACGTAGACATAAGGCCATACTTTTCAGAGCACACAGAAGAAATACAAATGATCATGTTTTTCCTCAAGCACTGATAAAAAAATGTTGAGAAAGAAATCCATTTACCTGATTTTGTAGAAAAACAGAATATTTTAAGCTTTGTTACTGCTTTGATGTGAGGAAAAATACAAATTTAAATTTCTGTCTTTATATTCAGCAACATCTCTCTGCTGAATCTACTTTGCTCCTTTGGCCACATTTCAATCACCTCCATCTTCTCATCTGCTGTCTTAAAAATGTGAAAGTACCTATACTTTATTCCCAGGTATATTTCTTGCTGAATTTAGTAGAATTCCTTGTAGAATAAAGTAAAATGCAAAATACTTGGTGATGACTCTGCATCATGAGGGAGAAACTTTTTAGCATGATCTCTTGACACTTCACAAAGAAACTTGTTTCATCTTGCTCAATTCCACATATAAAAGAAATAATCGGTGATTTAGAAGATAATTAAATGATCAGTAATTTGGAAGACATGTTTACTTTTAAGAAAGTTAACAAGTTAACCATGTCTGAGATTGTTTTTTAAGGTTTGCCTATGTGGTTTTTTCCTTAAAAAAACAGTTTGCTGTGGGGGATCAAACTATCCCCTTCATAATGACCTATGAAAGAATCTTAAATTGCCTGTGATCATATAGAGTAACATGATTAATAGATTAGAGTAACAGAACAATGAGACAACACAAATGTTCAGAAAAAAAATCTAGCAATAATTTACAAATAAAAATCTGATATTGCCATATATTCATGTGAAGAATGCTTACAAAAAGTTTCATCTGAAGAACATGCAAATGATCTCTGAATACATTTCCAATCAGTGTCCAGAGTTGAAAAGCAACAGTTCATGAAGTTAAATGTAGGCTTGTGGGTTTCTATGATCTATTATCACATGATATGTTTACACAGCACAGCCTTTACAGAAGAGGATCACAACAAAAAACTCCTGGTCAGGTAGCTCAGAAGGTGCCAAAACTCACTTTGGCTTTTCTTATATTCTGGTAGCAGTACAACAATAACCCTTAGAAATATATTTTTGAAAGAGATACAAGATTAGTGATAGAAGTTCCAGGCTAAAATAGAAGAAATCTTTTTTTTTTTTTAATTATTTTTAATAATGGATTAATTAATGAGGATCCCAAATTATGAGAATTTTCAGTCATATATAATTGATTCCTTTGAAGGCTTAACCTGCTTTTCATTCTCTGGGCAACCACATGTGTGTGTATATATGCACACACAGAAGAGTTTGCCAAAAGCATCATACAGGGGAAGACTTCACAAACATCTTCAAAAGAACTTACATTTAAGACTTTTATTTTTAAAGGTTTCTATTGCTCAATACAGCAGATGCCAGAGATGGGAAGACTCTCCCTTGGAGAGCAGAAAATGAGGAATAAGCCACCTTCAGAGTTCAAGTTTTTGAAGCTTAGTTACTCTTATTTCATGAGATTTTTTTTTATTCCCTAGAAATAATGTTTTATTTTCCTGCTATTACAATTTTTTCTGTCTCTTCAACAGGAAATTATTTGTTTAACCTCTTTTCATGAGGTAATTCTGAAGAATTTCAATTGAACTAAATAATCCCTCTTTACCTATATTTTTATATTGCTCTTTATTTTAACTGAAATTCTTTATTTCATAGCAAGCTTATAACACAGGGAAGAATTTACAAAGGAAGTGATAACACATCCTATGAATATAATTCCTTTTCTCTGAAAGTCTGCAAAGAAGAAGGAACTCCAGGGCTACTAAATACAAGACTGAATTTTCGGAAAAATTAACACTGTTGTGGCTCTCCACAGACTGTGTGATGCTCACTGTAGTAATAAAATATATATTTTATCTTTTAAAGCCATGTCAGAGACACCTTGTACACCTTGATCTCCCAGAAGCTGTGGATGAGAGCTTGCTTTCACAGCAGTGATTGGAAAGCTCTGATTAACAGGGACAGGATTCTCCCCACTGCAGAGAAATAGCTACTACTGGCCCCTTTTGGGGTCCCAGGCTGCCTGTTAACTGCACAGCAGCCTCTTCGGCATCCCCGGCCCTGCGGCCCTGAAGGATGATGTGGCTCCTCTGCTGGGAAGGGCAAGCAGGTTGAGGCTGGAAGAAAGAAGGGAGGAGAGCAGAGGGACAAAGAATAGACATAGGAGGAATTCAGGTGGTTTGTACTTCTCTTAAAGTCAAACTGACTGTCTATATGATGGAGACAGGAGCCTCAACCTCACTTAAGTCTTAATTAATGTTTATGAAGCTAACTATGATCTTCAGATGAAAGGCTTTTCAAAATGACAAGGGATTTGTATAACTCACAGAGTGATAGAAGCTTGCATTTCTGTAATACCAACTCTAAAACCAGAGGTCAGAAGTTGATCCTAGAATAACTTCATTTCCCATTCACAACTAAACAGGAAAATGTATTTTGGCAGGAGCATGTCCCTTCTCCAAAGTCCCATTCTCAGGCTGCTCTCACCATCACCCCTCTGCCCACGCAGCTCAGCATCATCACAGAGCTACCCTGAGTGACAGCAGTGAGACTGCAAGTGAAATCAGGCCTCATTGTCCATCTAAAACATTTTTTACAGTTTTGTTTAGTGGCATCACTCTTTATCTGGCACACAGTGCAAACCATAGAACGCATCGATCACAGCAGCTTCTTCCTGCACAAAACAATCTATTTGCTGCTGTTGCTTTGTGGCGCAGGACTAAGATTCAGGTACTTTAAATCTCTTTTATTGAGTAAGCCTGTGTTGCTGTGATTTAGCCAGGGTGTATTATTGCATGTGAATGATAAACTGTAGTTCATGACCTGAGTCTAATGGTTACTTTATCAGTTGCAGTGGACAATTAAGTGACTGAGTAGTGCAACTGACGGTGAAGAACAGATTTTGCCTCCGAGCTGCTTTCAGGAGTTAGATTTCGCTGTATCATGTTCAGAAAGGTCAGAGCTCTGGCCAGATGACCAGTATAGCAGTGCAGATGGCACTGTATGTCACCTGGCCACTCTGGGCCTCTGCAACCTGCTGCACAGGGCTGGGGTTCAGGGAAAGGTTATGGCCATATGCAACTGCAGCACATTAGTAGCTCATGAGGAAAATGGCCTTTTTTGCAAAGAAGATGAAAAATCAGTTCAGCAGCTATGTCCACAACATCACAGCAGATCACGGCCATTTTCAGCTGCTATAGAAGAAAACGCAAAATCTTTAAACCCTTAATTGTGATTAAGGATTGCAAAATGTGACAGAAATATTAATGAAAATATTTACATAACAAATAACAATGCTCTCTTCCACTGTGATACCATTGACGTCCTTTTTTCCTCCTTTAAGCATTCAAAACATTAAGGCACAAATTTAAATGGTCAAACTAAGGAGGCATGTTTGCACTACAAGACCCTGGATAATACACATAGTTCTGGATTTTCATATCCAAAAGAAGTCACAGAAAAGCCTTGGCCTTAAGCCTCAGTGCTCTTTTTCCTCAGCAATTACCTAAAATGTATTAATGGCTCAGCTTTAGTGTTAGTTTTGCAAATTAAAGCTGGTGTGTGGACAGTGAAACAAAAGGAAGTCTGTTATGACTGTCTTGGCTTCCAAGAAAGTTTGGTGCAGTATAGCCCATTTCATTCTGAAAAGGGATTCAGGTGTTCCCTGACCAAATGGAAGTTACTCTTGGCTCTAATGGTTTCTACAAAGAGCCTGAATAGGAGACAAGACAATCTTTTGGAAATTTTCTACATTGTAACTTCTTAAACTGTTCATTATCATATTACAGATAGTTTAGATCTCATGGTGTTTGCATGGAAAAAATAATCTAAATTAAAAAGAAATCAAAAGAAGAAAAAAAGGGCGGTTGCAGCTAAATTAGATGATTTAGAAGCATGCTTTCGACACAGCAGAAGTGTGGAACCAATAGTGTTTAACTGATGATAGTCAGACTAGACAACCAAAAAAACCAATTCTTTCTGTTTCTGTTGAACAGAATCATTATTTCTAATAGCAAAATAAAAATCTCTGAAACACAACTCAGATTGACTAGCAACATCAGTGTGGAACTGTTTTGAAAAGCCTGGGCTTTAACTGTTGCTGTTCAATCCTTCCTATGTGTTTAAAAAGCAAACAAACAAAAAAAAAATTAAAAAAAAAATTAAAAAAAAAAAAAAGAGAGAGAAAGAAAAGCATTCTGAAAGTTTCAGCTTGATATCTTCTTATTTATGCTGAAATACTGTTGTGGAACTAAGTAAAAAAATAAATTCCCCTAAAATGCATTTTTTTCTAAGATGAAAGATGCTGTTTACCAAAGCTATATCTTTCTCCTCTAATGAACAGCTTATTTTATCAGGATTTTAGATTGGAGGTCAAAGGAACAATGCAAATTATTAATATAGGGTTCAATTCTGTGTTCCTCAATCCAAGCAAAAAAACCTACTGAAATTTTCAGGAGTTTTGGTCTATAAAACAAGGCCACAAACTACCCAAATGAGCCTAAAAATTATCATTTCTATTAATAATTTTTAGGTTCTTTTGATACTATCAATGACCTACTACTAGATACCTACTTCTGGTTCTCTCATTCATGATGAGGATCAGTTTGCTCAAGGGTGAAATCTTGTTTTCAGCGAGACAATTTGCTCTGGAAGACATACTAGCTGTCATGACTTTGTCAGGTAGAAAAACTACTTTCACATTTTACAGCAAGTTGTAGTTTTTCTCAGTTAAATGCATGGAGTATGGTGACATCTATAGGAGGTTCCAAGTCTCTACATTTAAGTCTCCTTTTCCATGCTATCATATGTATGTGTTTGTATTATAGATGTACACACCTCAGAGATCGTTGTGATAATTTGTATGAAATATCAGAAACTAAATTAATCATCAAGATTTTAAATTAGTTGCTGTCTCTCCAGAGAGTTAAAGAGAATTGGAATGCATTCTGTAAAATAAATGCTCTCAAATGCAGCTGGGAAAGCTGAAAGGAGCAGGAACAATTGCTATGGTAACCATGTTATGGGATTAAAAAAATCATGGAAAGTAGGAAGACAGTGAGAACAAGAGCATGGGACAAAAATTGTAATAGTAAATGAATGTTGAAATCATCACTGAAACTTCTGTATCAAACCTTGTTTACTCCAGCAAATAAGAAAGTCATAAACACAAAACAAAGCACAGCAAATTATGACAGAATCTCACACAGAGACAACACATTGCTCCTTCCTCTGTGTGCACTGCACGATCCAATAATGTCACACTGCAGCAAACAAAGCATCAAAAGCCAAAGTAGATAATGTCCCAAATATTCCCCTTCCCAGAAGCAGTCTTGCTGGAAACATGAAAGGTAATGTGACCCTCAAACCTCATGGATCGGGGTAAGTAACTGGGAAACCCTGGCTCATGCAAGCATACAGCAATGCTCCTCCAAACACCAGCTGAATGGCCTTGAGGGCCTCCTGAAGCTAACAACACTCTTGCACTTGGTGATGGCCTCAAGAATATTTCATTCAGTGGTCAATAAACTTATTCTGTATTCTGACTGCAGAAAATAACTGCAGATCCTTTTTAAGTTCAGGAGAAAAATAAAGATACTTTTATTCTGTTTAAATAAGATAATAATTTTTATCCCTGAGAAATACTTTCATTTCTGGTTATATTTCATCTTTAGTTAATGTCTTTCAATTTTTCAAATTTCTGTGGACTAGTTCCAAATAGCTCTAAATGACTGTAAAGTATTCCATACAAATGCTTGGTTCTGACAGCCAAAATTAGTCTTGATGTAAAAAGAAAACCATTGACAAAGTTTTTTAAGCTCTATGCAAACAGCTTTTGTCATAGAAATAAAAATTTTTGAGATTTTTTAAAAAATAAGCAGTGGGGAAAAAGCATACCCTAAATATGGTTAAGCACTGGCCAAAAAAAAAAAAAAATCTAGGCAAAATAATTCTCCCAGTCTGACAGTTTCATCCAATGCTTCATCTCCAATGCCAGAGTGGAACTGGGACCACAGCTTATTCCTTTAAAAGTAGGAACCCCCACATCTCCTGGTATTTGGTATCCACCTATCTCAAAGCAGGTTGCAATAAGGGTACTTACTTGTGGTCTCACTACTACAAATATGAACAATTGGTTTTCAGTTCTTCCTACTCAAATGAAGCCCTAATCATATTTTCACCAATTTTCTACACTCCTTTTCATTTTGGGGCTTCCCAAGTTTCTACTCATATGATTTCTCTAAGCCCCAGATGCATCCTCCTTTGTCTGATACATAAAATAGCAAAGACATCCTTTAGACCTCTGCAAAACTGCATGTCTACTATAACTCCCCTCCAAACACACCTAATATATGAGGTACATCCCTGTCATTTCTTTCATACTGTGGCATCTCTTAAACTACTATTCCTACCTTCAGAGGTCAGTGCTAAATACAACAGGGTTGTGTGAGACAACAGAGAAGGAAGATAATAAACATAATTATTGTTCAAGAAGAAAAAAGAATGGTTCAAATACCTACAAGCAAGAAATTGATGTGAAAGACTGAGACATAATGGAGAATCTCAGGGATATTTCCTTTTGATGAGGGCACTTTTTCCTTCACTGGGCTAGCAAATTTCACAAAACCAAAATTTTAGTAGGTTTTGTTCTCTTTTAATACTGATTAATAAAGTGGTAAAGACCTGTAATTCTCACTTCAGAGAAATTCTATGTTTCAGTCAGGCTTGGAATTAAAACGTTCCTACATTTCCCCTCTTAAAAAAAGAAAAAAAAATCATTTCTGTTCATTTGAAAACTTTTTGACTTTTAATTTCTTTTTTCAAAAATCCAACCCAACACTCTAGGTTTCAACGTTTCCTTGGTTGACAGCTAAATAGAAAAAAAGACACTATGAGAACTGGAACTCCCAGCAGTGACTGAGTGGGTTCTGAGTGTCTGCTGCTTACTTCCTACCAAAGGTTCCAAGTAAGCTGACACAAATTTGATTTAATCAAGTCAGTGTGCTCTGACAGAAGAATCTCCTGTAATACACCTTGACACACCAGGGAAATGCTGTCTCACTGAAATTACTGTCACAGGGATCCTCAGCTGCTTGGAAAAGCTTCAATCAAATGTTATCATCACTGCATCTACCCTGTCTCTAGCACTGCAAGGAATCCTTGCAAATTACACTGAGCAAATACTCACTGAAGGAAATGGGATGGGCTGCTAGTACTTGGAGAATGTAACTAGAATGAAAGATCATGTTGATAAATTGAAGAAATTATTTGAAATGCATAAGATAATTTAGTAAAGATTGATGCAAAATGCTGCACTGAAGAAAAATAAATCAAATTACTGCAGCAGACCACAAAATGAATAGAAACTCAGAAAGAAAATGTAATTTGGAGAAGGATTAGTCAGACTGCGAGAACAAGACAGAGTGGGTGATTATTCAAATCTCTTCAGCACTGGGAGGTCACAGCTGGAATCCTCTGCCCAGTTTTGGACACTACACTTGAAAGAAAATGTTAAGGAGGGTAGAGATAATCCACAAGGAAACTGTAACAATAGGTTGTTAAGAGGAAGGGCTGAGAGGATTAACTTTGATGACTCAAGGTGTGATAGAAGGGCTGGTAACAGCCATCTTCAGGTAAACAAATTGTTGAGGATGATGGCTTAATGGGATTGATTTGCAGATATATTAGTTAGTGTGCAACATTATAGTATACTTACACAGAGATGAGCAAACTGATTTTAGCATCCTTATTATGGGAGCTCTACAAGAATGTTATAAAATTATCTGTGAGCAATGACCCTCAAGTGTCCTAGTTCATCTCAAGAAATGCATTAGATTAGGTAATGCCTCCTATTTACTCTCAACAAAATTTCTTTGATTTCTTTTTCAGCACACTACACTGCTACTGGTTATTGCGTGTCATATTGCATGCAATGAATTGCATTTGTGTAGCTAAAGAAGCAGTAATCTTTGTATAACTGCATCTCACTGAGCAGCCAGACCTGTTCAAGAGAAAAGCTCCATCCTTAGCTCTCTGATCTAATAAGACTCAGGTTTGTTAAATGAGCAGGAGCTGAAGGTTCTGGCCATAAGCCTATACCAGGTTGATTTTCTTTTCTTTTAGAATCTGTACTCAAGCAATACTAACTCCATAAGAGACAAGAAATGAATTAATAATAGACAAATGCATTTTTGCTTCAAAGGTCTCATCTTAGTACTTGTATGAAAATGCTTTGTTAGGCTACATAGACTGCTGTTCTTTTTTTGTTGTTTAAATAGTAGGCAAAGTAATATATTGGAGATCACTTACAAATGATTTTCAGCCTACATCCATATTCAAGCACTGGAACTGTTCATAAAACTTAGTCTACCCAGCCTACCACAAAAAGGGGGAGTTTTAGCTTCTGCTGGAAGAAGCTCTTCTTACTGGAGTCATGGCTTTATCACAGGGAAGTCAAAGGAATCAGGCGGGACTGGAGCGATTGTACCTTTTATCAACAACCAAGTCCCCATGTTTGATATTCAAATATGTTCCCACACCTCAGATATCCAATTTTCTTTTGTCCATTGTGCACCTAAGCCTTTTTCTCTGAGAAATTATTTTCCATCCCATATCTTTGCCCTGTTGAGGTCTTGGAAGTCTTTATTTAAAAGGAGAAGACAAACTGCATCTTAATACACAAATGAAACAGTCACTGCCAGAAAGATATAAAGGTATACAATTTTGTGCTACAAAATAAAAGAAAATTGCACAACGTGCAACAGTTTTAAGGCTTCAGTTATTAAAAGGAAATGCAACTAAATCCCATGGCAGTAAGTACCATGTGAGTGGTAGTTGCCATGGTAACTTATTAAGTAGAAAAAAAACTAAAAGAAATACATTTCATTGTTATGTAAGTTAAGGATGCCTTAGGGCAACCTAAGGAACATTGATGGGCCAGCAAAAAGTATTTTAAAAAATCAAAAACAAGTGAAATATGATGTCATCAAAATATGTACATTTTAGATTTACACTTTTAAATAAGACAAGGGGGTATAGGGTAGAGCAGTTGCCTAGGCCACTATGGGTTTCAATTTTGACAAAAGAAATCTGGGTTTAAGTATCTTCTAAAGAGTTTGAGAAGGAACAAACTACAATATCTTGTTCTTCCCTGAAGTTAAACTGGCATTAAGGTACCAGTAAAATGGAATTGACTTTCTTGTTGTAGGGCCTTATTAAAGCACTACGACGTTTCACACCCAACCTCCATCCCTCAGGTCCCCCACCCCAAAAGCCTTGCTGACAAGTTTGGCAAGAAAGAACTCTCCACTAACACAAAGAAAAGACCCCATCGGAATTTTATCATTGCCTATCATACCTGCAGAAGATACACATGTATTATTAAAGTAACCAGCCACTGGATGTCATTGTTATTCCATAGAAAGATAACGAAGAAAAATCTCTTTAACTACAAAAACCTTTCCAGCCCCTAAAAATGAGAGGTAACATACAACCTAGCTTGAAGTATGTACTGTTCAAGCTAGTCTTATCATCCTGCTCCCCAAACACAGTTTAACTATTTTTAAATGGATGAATAAGCCATGTGTCCTATATATGGGATTTAAAATAGCTGGTTAAACATCACATGAAAGTACAGTCAGTGGGTCCTGTATATTATCTGCATGTCAAAGCCTCTTCACTTAATTTTGTAAAGCATTTTGCTTTGATTTGGATTAGAAGTTTTTGGAAGAGAGTATACTTGCTACAGAGCATTTCTTCCCCACTTTGGGATGCAGGAAAGAGCAATTTTTCCCATGCTTATATATGTTGGCTTGCTACTTCTGCTACATCTCCATCTCTACGCCTAAGACTGAGAATGCATATTTCTCACCCCATTTTCAGAAAGTATTCTCAGCACATTAATTGGAATTACTCATTATTTTAGCTCATATGTCCCTTCTTTCAGAGTGTGAACAAAACCAGCAGCCCTGTAACTGCATGTCTCAGTGTAGACCTGGATTTGTATCCCTGTCCTACACTGCCAGCATTTGGCAGCAAATGGCTTTTTGTACTATAAGAAAGGTTGAAAACTCCCTGCCCTGATGAATTGGGACCCAGCTAGCTTCATTTCTGCACCATCCTCCATCCCTTCCAGGATAAGTCTGTGCAATGCCCATGTATCTCAGGGTATTATCAAAACCAGATACAGAACCATGCAGGCGAAGAGACGTCTGGGAATCAGTGCTTGCTCCAGAGATTAGTACTGTGGACACCAGTTCCCATCTTCAGACAGCTCCAGTTACATCTCACACTACAGCTTGCAGCCATGCACTGCACTGAACAGGCACATCTAACTAGTTACAGGATTCCTATTAGACCTGAGCCTATTTGCATCCTGTATCTCACTGCTTAGCCTGATTCTGTGTCCAGCATTTAAATTGGTCTCAGTGTCATGCTATATTGCTTAGAGTTGCAGGTGTGTTCAAATTATTGAGAGGTGGACGGAAAGGAGAAGAGAATTAGGTCTGGAATCAGTGAACCCTTATTCTCTTTCTGAGTTTCTCTATGGGATCTCTGGGTTCAACTCAGGACTCTGTTTCTCATTGCACTTAGAAGATGTTATTAAGGATCTGCTTCCTGGTCCTTTTCTGTACCAGTAGTGTCTCCCTGAGATGTATCAGAGGGAATGTAAAGAATCTCTAGGTCAAAAAGCAGGTGCCCTCTTCAGCTGCTTGTCTAGTAACTAAGAAATTGCTGACAGATTTCTGCAACTGGTGGTGTAAACTCCCACAAAGTTGTACAGAGAACAGTCCCTTAACCCTTGGCTTTTCTCCTTGCTCATCCTAGCACTCAGAAGGGTAACTTATAGGCAGAAGTGAAAGCTAGGAAGTTATTCAGTTTCCTCTTTTAGAAAGAAGTGTTTCGCACTGTGGGCAGTCAGATCTTTTCAGTCTTTCTCACAGCCACAGGCAACACCACAAGAAACTCGCTGGGTGGTTAAGTAACTTGGTTTACTAGGGCTTGTGTCTCAGCTGAATTTAACAGACATATGTTCAGTTAAGCCCACTTGAATTCTCCTGCAATAAAAGTAGGCTTGGATAGGAGAAAATGAGTCTGAAGGCTAGGATGCATTTGGAAGTTGGCAGGAAAGTGTTGATTTCAGTAAGCTAGTACTCAGCTTCATGAATAAAAATAGGAGGTAAAGGGAGATTTCATGCCTGACAGATAAAAGGTTAAAGGACTAGTTTCTCAGAAATCAGCAGGAAAACTATATACAAGTAAAATAAGAACACACATTATGTTCTCATACCCACATAGATGAACCATAGCTGATCCAATCCTAGTAATTCAACCAAATTTAAGGGATTTGAATAATCTAAAATCACACACAAAAATTAGTAAATCATGAGTTCCTTTCTAGTGACTTCGGTTTGGAGCCAGGGAAAGTGTAGCATGTTAGCTGCCCTGTAGAAGTCAATAAAAACCCTCAAGTCACTTCTCACGTTAATCAGTGGCATTTATCTTTGCACTTATGCATCAGCTCTTTTTTTGGTGTTTGTGTATATATCGGAACTTCTTTTTCCACTATTCTGACTTTTTGCCACTACAGAGCTGACCTGCAATCTGGAGTATGTGAGAAAATGGTTTAGTGTCCCCTGGTATGTATCCAGTGGAAGAAGGCTGTCTGCCTGAAAAACAAATAAATTGCTTGATATATCCTAGGTAATTGGTACCGAAAGGAGCTGTCTTTAGCTTCTCTTTCAATTAATGGAAAACAACACCTCAGGGAATTTCTAGTACCATTGGAGAAAACAAACAAACAAAAAACCTTGAGCATTGAAAGTCTTAAAAAATGCGCAGTAAGATGTTATTATATGAGCTGCTTCCAGAAAGAGAGCAAGGATCTGCTTGGATGACTTTTAAGGCCTTTATGTTTAGTAGCATTTTCTTCCTCTGATTCAACTGACTTCATAAAGAAATGAGACCTTGAATTTATGCTAGCTCAAAAATGTATAAAACAGTTCCCCCACAAAAATGAAAGGGTCATTGAATTAAACTGTGCAATGTACTTGGAGGCTTTGAGATAAGAGTCAGATTTGCCAGTCAGAAGTAACGGGCCTCTCCTGACACACGTAATGAAATCTGGGTACTCTATCACATCATCATCTAGTGTTTTATCAAGCAATTTAGGATATCCTGTCCATTAAATTAATTGCTACTGCAGGCCACCATACGATATAATGACCTTTATAATGAAGGTTATAGATCTCCACTTGAAAACTATTTTCTGTTTTGTCGCCACTATGGATAATGCATAGCTACATACTGCATTTTGAGTTCATTTTCTCTTCCAGTGAAAGTCATCTCCTAGTTTCTAGGTTGTGTGTATGTTCTACATCCATCCTTACCCCCTGGAACTTGTACAGGGATACACAATTTACCCAAGCTGTCAAGTGACCAAAATCCTGATGTCAAATACTAGAGCTGAGCAGGAAAAGCAGTGAATTGCCGCAGTCGTTAGATGAAGTGTTCAGAAATAAGTGATAAATATCTATATGACTGAATAAATACATCCATGTATTTATCCTGGATATTCTTAACCCATAGTCTCAAATTGCAGAGCCAGTTTCTAGTTTTGATAGTGACCTCCCTGTGCTATTTTGGACTACTCAGTCTTTTTAACTCAATTCTCTACCTGTGAATAAGCAACAGAGTTTGATACCTACTTTTCTTCTACATCTTGTGAATTCCTCAGGGCAGGGATATTTCTGGTGGCTCAAGACACACAGGCACTCAAGGGCTGAACAAACCAGAAAGCTCTGTCACATAAGTAACAGACAGTTACTCTTGTCACAGGGGATGGACTCAGATTTCCCAGCTCAGCAGATCTCCCTGCACCTTTGCAGGCAGCATAAAGTATAGGTCTATGTCACGGGGAGGTTCTCCTGCACTTTGGAGACATCATAACTCCATCTGGTACCACAGTGGAGGAAGGAGAAGGCGGCAGTTCACCCCCACTGTGACCAAACATCCCATGGAAGAGACGCTCACAGGGAGAGCCAGCAGGAGCTGGAGCACAGCCAAAGACAGCGAAGCTCGAACTCAGGTCGGTGCTTTGTGTGTTTGTGCAAGCCCAGAAGCACTCAGTAAACAGTACCAACCCTGCGCCTTTGACCGTTCAACTTCTGCTCTAGACATTTACATTCCTTGAGTTTGTCCTTGTCAAGGCATTAAGTTTTCCTGTTTTTCTGGACTTCCACATAGGATCTGGCCCATCCTAGGGAAAGCATCTAATAATTTTTAGTTACCCAGATGGAGGCTTCCTTATCTGATGCTTCATCCTTTCCTACTGCAAAGAAAGTTCATACCACACTGTCTGTAAAAAGCTCATTCAGAAAATGTTCTTTCAGTATTTATTTGCTGCCATATCCTATGCTACAACTTTCACACAGAGAACTGCAAAGCAGAAAGTTAGACCCAAGCCCATCAGCCTCAAAAAGAAAAGACCTTCTAATTCACTTCTTGCTCTAGAAAATACTCATATACTGTGTATTTTAAAAATGACAACTGAAATCTCTGGTGAAAAACCTCATGAAGTCGTCTTTTGTGGGGGTTTGGTTCTTAGGTTTTGTTTATTTTATTTCATTTTGATTTGACTTCTAGCTGGTCAGACTAGAAATATTTGGAATTTGGCATATTTCAGCAAGGAGAGAGACAGTCCCTCTTGGAAGTTGCTGCTTGATTTAGCACTATTCCCTTTAACAGTGCAATTTGTGGAGGTCTTTAGGCTGGTTTCATAGGTAAAAATTAATTAAGGCTCCTTTGAAACTGGGCTGTGGCACTCTAGAAAGACAGTTCTATATAAAGACCCTAAAATAGTACATAGTAAAGTGCAATAAAACTTTAGCACTCTCCCTGCCATTCACACACATACACACCTGAGGTTTGACAGTGGCAGTGATTGGTGGTGTGTATGTGGTGTCTTCACACTAGGCTGCAGAAGAACGTATTACTTCATTTGCATTAGAAATTGTAAAATTGGATGTTACCTTTTTTCCAAGGAATGTACATGATTTATGAACAGAAATGGTCAGTAGGCTCATAGCATTCTATCACATAGATAACATTGGAAATGTCATCTTCTTTGACTATTATATTAATATTTTATCCTGAAAAAGGTAATTATATATTATTAATACTTAATTAGTCTAATTCCTTTAAATGTAATAGATTTAATCTTTCAGCAAGTGTGGTTAGGCTTAACAAAGTCATTCCCTGCCTTCAAATTGCTTGATACTTTCACCTTCTGATATTTTATGTAATTCTTAAACCTAGAAATTTGGCAGGTTTTCTAGGAGTCTAAACCACAATCTAAATTAGAAGTTTTACTACTTGTGGCAGGCCTGGGGCAAAGTGGTCAAGAAGGCGAAAATACTGAGAAACAACCATGTATATTCAATCAGAGCATTTAGGAAATTAAACTGTGGAGTTTCCTAAATAGTGCTGCTATAGTTGCAGTTCCTCGTCCGCGTTAGTGATGGGCGGAGGGTCAAGGCCACAGCGCGCCCTGACAAGTAACAGGCTCCGGCTTTTCCAAAGCTGCTGCTGCCTTTCCGCAGTGCCACTAGATGGCATTAAATATCCTTTATTTTGTGCAAGGGCTGTTTACCTCCCGTGCAGTGCTGGGTCATGTTCTTTTGGCCACAGCGATGGGCTTAGATTTAGGTTTCTAGCTAATTGATTTTGTTTTTGAATTGATAACATTTTCTCGTGTTGGTTAAAAGTGTTACCCTATAAGTGGAAAAAAACCATCAGTTATCCTTCAGATACCCTTGTGTTTTATCTACTTTTGTCACCAGAGTGACTGCTTTTGAATTAATAAATCTTTTGAGAATCTGGATCCTTTAAAAGAGAAACAGATCCCCACTACTTATACTGAATACCACTGCACTGAAAAAATTACTCTACATTTACCCTGGAGTTTCATTCTGTAACTGTTTCAGGATACACCTCCTCCATAATGAAAATGTCAAGTTCCCTAAAATAAACTGTCTTTAAAGTGTCTGCTTTCTCCACTACGTATTTATACATTTGATCAACCCGATTTACAAAATAGGTCCACTCAAACCATGCCAATTTTCCTATGGCATATCTGGGGGGACAGAGGGTACCAACAAAACAAAAAACAAAACAAAACAAAACAAAACAAAACAAAACAAACCACCTCAACAAAACAAAAAAAAAAAAACCAAACTGGGGGGGGGTCAATGAATCACTAGAAGTGCAGGAACTGATAATAACAAAATTAAGCAAAATATGTGGAAAAATATTAACTGAATATATTCAATTTTAAATAAACCAATATTCCTTTGAAACTATTCTTTTCTGTCATTAGGAAGAAGGATATATCTACACTGAGAAATGGACCTTTAAATGTCCCTTCCCAAATTATTCTATGACTCTATGTCTGTGTGCTAAGGATAACACAAGCTCCCTTTGAACATGTTAGTTTGTAAGAAGCAGAGCACCACCACTGTGCCATCAAGCATGAGTCTCCAAAGCCATTAGCTCTGCTAACACAGCCTTTAGGCTTGTGGCTTCAGATCTAGCTTGTTTGAAACAGGGAAACACTACGCCCCAGGAATCTCTGCAGTAGATACACTGGAAGAGTTGGTGCAAATGGTCTCTAAAGAAACTGGTGACTTTACCCACTCATATAACTGATGGAGCTAACTATTCTTGAAAATTGTTAAGTTTGAATAAAACTGTGTTCTCCAAACCTCAGAGAGCAGTGGCAGAGACTGCTTGAGACCTGCAATGCTATCCAGGCTGCAGGAGGGCTCAGAGCTCCAGAGAACCCTGTGTGAACACACCTGCACCTGTCTGGAGAGGAGCTGTTCCTGCAAACAGCTGATCAAAGATGACCTGAGTGGAGCTGTGTAGCTCACATGAAGGAAACCCTGCACCTTGGTAGGGTTAATCCTTTTTGCAGCATCAAGCCTGCAAAGGCCCATTGATCATGTAAAATTATCATGTAGAATTGACTCCCTCTGAACACCAGTTCCTACTCTGATTATTTTGATAAATTTTCCCTTCCCTTCTCTATTAAATTTGGAGAGATGCAAACACTGAAGTGCATCCATAAACACTTGCCAAGAAAAATATTTTCTCTTTTTGTCTTTTTATGTAGTTATGAAAGAAACAGCTTACAAAACTATTTACAAAGTTTGTAAAAAACTTTACAAACTTTTAGAAGTTTTTAAAACTTTAAAAACTTAAAAGTTTACAAGGTTTGATTTTACTACAGACTCTACCTATTTGGTTAATTGAGAGCATGAACTGATTTGAAGACATCCTTTCAAGTGGCTAAGTCAAAAGAGTTTTGTCCTGTACAAATTAAGTCTCAACAGGAGCAGGAATCAGGGATTCAGAAGGTGAGAAGAATAATTTCTCATATTCCTTATTCCTATTCCCTTCAAAACGGGCAAAATCAGGATTGCGACCAAACAGAAATGCCACAGGACATTTCCTAATAAAGTCTCCTAATAAGCATGCCTAAGTAACAATTCCTCTTGTGCTACCTCTTATCATCCCACTATTAAAGGAAACTCTTCCTGCTTGTTCTTAAACCATTCCTCTCTTAGTTGTTACAATCTATTGCTGCAGCTTAGAAAAGCTTTAGTAACCTCCTGTTTTCATGTTATCCTGGAAGTGTTTTGCACAGTAGCATATCAAACTGATACTGCCACTCTCCTCAGACTAAGGTTTCACAGTAAAAGAATTACACTAAAGCAAATTTGTAAGTCAGTGGATCTGAAGATATCTAGCACCGTGTTTAAGCCTTTTCTACCGTTATTCACCAGCGTAAAAGATAACACCTATCTTCTTCCAATCACTGGGGAAGAAAGTGATATTTCTAGAATAGCGAAATAAAAATCATTGTCTTCTTTTTTTGAACTTTATAATACTTATCAGAACCAACTGGCCAACTTCGTTCTCTGGCTTATTGTCCAGAAAAAGGTTGTCTATATATAGATGTACCAACACATTTTTTTTTTTTTTTTTTTTTTTTAATTGCCTTATTTCAGCCAATATATGTGATGAGTACCTTGCCTGGAAACACTCACTTTCACCCTTAAAATCTTATCACTCTTTCAAGTACCTGGTACTTAAGAAAATGTGTCTTTCCTCTCCTGACATCCACTGATTCCACCATAGTTCTGGTTCAGCTGACCTGCACTTAGCATCCTGCTCCATTTGCAGAATTTATACTTTCTGCTTGGCCTCAATAATTTATTTACTTTTGCATTTACTTTCATCATCTGAGTTTTGCAGTCTGGATTTCAGATTTTTTTTACCCATTTCCTTTGTATGTTCTTTTCCAAATATCTATCATTGCCTGCCTTAGGTCCTGAGTAAACTGTTGTGGCATCTTTTATCTTTCAGTTACAAATGACTCTGTTTGACTGCTTGCTTGAAAACTACACACAAGCAGCATGAACACACACACACAAAAACAAAGCAATCATTGAAAAATGCCAGAGGAAAAACATATCACAAGTCATAGAACTGCACCCAAAAAGCAGGTCTTAGTAAAGAAGTTAGGGTCAAATTAGACCTTGCTTCAAACCAGCATCTTTTCTCTGTGCAGCACTGAATGTAGAAACATCTTGGAGCTCCAACTGAATTTTGCCTTCTTCCCGTAAAGAGCCAAATTCAAAACCAAGGTGATGTTTGATGTGTTTCTTTTTTACTTTTTACACTTTGATCTTGCTCTTCATTTCATTTAGTTTGGACTAAGACCAAGGAACATTGAGCCACAAAAATATGTGGCCCACCAGTTATTAGGTTGTTGTGGTTTGGTTTTCTTTTTATGAAATGTCTCCTCGATAAATCCTTGAGAATGTAAGGACTAAGGATCTATGTCATCTATTCAAAACACCTGATAAATAAAATATTAATATGAAGGCTCCTCCTCCTTGAGAGGACCCAGAAAATACAGCCTTTCTGCATCATTTTATGCTCTTTGCTTCAGTTTCAGCTCTACCAGTGAAACATACACTATTTCCTCTCATCTTTTTCAGTATAACTTCTGCCTTCAATGAAATAAAGACTTGCTGACATTTGCTGTCACGAGTAGAGCGCCAAGTACGCTGATGATCTCAGCTGTGGCCTGCAGTTGAAATAATAATAGTAGCTATGGCAATGTTAGCATATGACCAAGAACAAAGACATCCCACAAAACACACTAGCCAGATTGGGGGAACATACCAAAGAACAGTAAGCGCTAACTCAGAAAGAGACAATTCATTATTCACTTTGTTATTCAAATATTTCAAAAAATTAATGACGTTTGCCAAACATATGTCTAGCATTTCCCTAAGATAGCAAGCTTATGTACAGTAGGAATTCAAATGACTCACATGCTATGATGTGACTGCTTAACATGGCTTATTAAATCAGCTCTCTGAAGTGTCCAGTACAATGACTATCAAATATCAAAGCATAGGAAATAGGGTCCTATTTTTTTCATTGGTGTGTGCACAAGCAGAAAGCAAATTAATTGGAATTCATGCAACTCACCTAAGACATTTCTTACAGAATCTCTGCTGAGAATACCATTAAGTGCAGCACTTAGTTCAGTAATACTTCATTGCTGTGACAAAACACAGAGCCATTACCACAGTGAAGTAAAGATGCAGAACCTTCAAAAATAAAACCAAAAAAGATCTTGGGATAGAGCACTTTAATCTCTACATCAGATTATTCAGCAGGCGGCCTGAAAAGATCCTGGAGATTTTGACAATAGAATCAGCAAGAAGGCCACTACTGCCTCATAGACTTTGAAGTTCCTTTGGACTTTTAATTAAACAAATATAAAACAAGGCAGAAGTAAATGTTCTCATTCGATTTGCATCTATTCATTGAAGAATTTATGTCCTTTGTAACCTTAGTGCTCATACAGACTGCAAATATTTGGAAATTTTGTTTTACTTTTAGGTTAGGGAACCATTATA
The DNA here is from genome assembly GCA_013398275.1 of Promerops cafer. Taxonomy (NCBI): domain Eukaryota; kingdom Metazoa; phylum Chordata; class Aves; order Passeriformes; family Nectariniidae; genus Promerops; species Promerops cafer. The sequence continues at coordinate 1,779,396 of VZSE01003118.1, read as the reverse complement.
ATTCAATTTTATGGTTAAGAGTGACATTTAGACTGAACGCCTTCTTACAGGCATGTAACCCAGTCCTCTCTAGACCATATATTAGTTTTCAATAGTTTTGAATACATAAACAAAAAGACAAAGTATGGTAAACTGTAAGACCTCTTAGGAACATCTAGAACAAGTAAGTGCAATGACCCAGATAGAGGATATAAAAAGAAAATTTGGTCTTGTGCAGATCGCACCTTGGCATAACTATAATAGACCAAAACTTAAGTTGACAATTTTGAACAGCAGGTCGATATGGCACAATGCAGAAGACCACAAAAAAAACCTAAACAAAACAGTGGCAATACCAAACAACCTTTCCACATCTCTGTTAACGTGTACAGAAATAGAATAAAGTGAGAATGGTTCCACATTTAAGCTGAAGTCTGCTGTAACTGTTTTTAAAGTCAAAGTCCCAGATATCTTGATAAAACCACTTTTGGGTCAAGCTGTGTTCTTAATATGAATCATATAAATTGCCTTAAATAAAGGCTTTCTCAGCCCTCAGTTACGCAATTCTTGGATATCTTCCATTAGCCTTCCTTGATTCCTAGAATACCTTTTCTGAGATCAGACTGGACCCAGGGCAATGTCTATTGGGTCCTTCAAAGAACACAAATCTCTTACAAAGAAATATACATAAAATCCAGGAGAGCTTCATTTCACAGAATGAAGAGACCTTCAAGATCATTGAGTCCAACCCATGCCCTAACACCTCAACTAAACCATGGCACCGAGTGCCACATCTGATCTTTTTTTAAACGCATCCAGGGATGGTGACTCCACCACCTCCCCAGGCAGACCATTCCAGTACTTTATCACTCTTTCCGTAAAAAACTTTTTCCTAATATCCAACCTATATTTCCCTTGATGCAGCTTGAGACTGTGTCCTCTCATTCTGTCATTGCTGCCTGGAGAAAGAGACCAACCCCCACCTGACTACAGCCACCTTTCAGGGAGTTGTAGAGAGTGATAAGGTCACCTCTGAGTCTCCTTTTCTCCAGGCTAAACACCCCCAGCTCCCTCAGCCGTTCCTCACAGGGCTTGTACTCCAAGCCCCTCACCAGCCTTGTTGCCCCCTCTGGATGCGCTCGAGCGTCTCAACGTCCTTCCCAAACTGAGGGCCCAGAACTGGACACAGCACTTGAGGTGCGGCCTCACCAGTGCCCAGTACAGAGAAAGAATGACCTCCCTGCTCCTGCTGGCCACACTGTTCCTGATACAGGCCAGGATGCCACTGGCCTTCTTGGCCACCAGGGCACACTGCTGGCTCATGTTCAGCCGGCTGTTGACCAGTACTCCCAGGTCACTTTGTGCCTGGGCACTGTCCAACCACACCATCCCCAGCCTGTAACTCTGCAGGGGGTTATTGTGGCCAAAATGCAGGACTCGGCACTTGGACTTACTAAACTTCATCTTACTGGACTCTGCCCATCCGTCCAACCATTCCAGGTCTCTCTGCAGAGCCACCCTACCTTCCAACAGATCAACACACGCTCCCAGCTTAGTGTGGTCTGCAAATTTACTAATGAAAGACTCAATACCCTCATCCATGCTGTCAATAAAAGCACTGAACAGAACTGGGCCCAGCACAGACTCCTGAGGGACTCCACTGGTCACTGGCCACCAGCTGGATACAGCACTGTTCACCACCACTCTCTGGGCCCACCCATCCAGTCAGTTCCTAACCCAGCAAAGAGTGCTCCTGTCCAAGCCGTGGGCTGCAGCTTTACCAGGAGTGTGCTATAGGAGGCAGTGTCAAAGGCCTTGCTGAAGTCCAAACAGACAACATCCACAGCCTCTCCTGCATCCACCAGGTGGGTCACCCGATCATAAAAGGAGAGCAGGTTGGTCAAACACAACCTACCTCTCCTAAACCCGTGCTGGCTGGGTCTGATATCCTGGTCATCCCGTAAGTGCTGCGTGATATTTGCAAAGTGATTCACACATATGGAAACATACATACCTTAGTCAGAAGAAACTAAATTAGAAAATCCCTACATGTGCAAGCATATACTCAGTAAAATCAGATTTTTATCTGATTCATATGGATTTCATCCATATTAAGTAAAATCATGCTGCCTCAGTTGTTGAGAGTGAGACCACATCCCCCAGGTAACAGGGCCAGATAACTTTCTGAGACCAAATCTCAAGGAAACAACCCTGTGATGATAGTTGGGTTGCTGAGGTGACTGAACAGGTCTTCCACATCCCAGATTTTATGGTATAAAATAGTTATATATGTATATTTAAGACTACTTTACCTCATATTTAACACGTTACCTGTCATGGAAGTTTCATGTGGGGATGGAGCAAGAAGTATGACCTATCATAGATGTGTCTTCTGTGGCTCTGCCATTTGAAGAGCTCACTTCTTCAGCAACAGCACAGTTCACCCCACACAAACAAAAAAATATCTAACAGAATATTTTTGACGCAATTCTTTCCTATAGATTCCATCAGCTTTATTTCTTTTATTATTATTATTATCAAAATTTGGCATCTTCTCTTTACGAACATTTTAAACAAATTGAGAAATTTGAGTAGAAGTCTAGCAAGTGAAATGCCAGGCAAAACTTTACTTATTACATTTATCAATGGTAGTTCATAATATTTTCACAGCTATTTCTCCTTGAACCAGTAACCATTTATGTGGTACCATTATTCAGGTAATAATATTAGGAGGTATTTCTCTATTGCTAAAGCAAAAGATGAATAATTTTTGTCTTGAACAATACATGCAAAGGAGATATAAAGTGAATTTGAAGTCTCAGTAATAAATCTCTTGAAAACCTTGATATTAAATTACAGTTAACCATGGAGCAGGGAAAGCCAAACAGATTTTCCAGCATTAATGCCCTGAAATGTGCTTATTTATAACAAAAATTTTATTCCAGACAGCAGTCATATTTTTTGGAAAAGACAGAGGTAGATCAAATTCTGAAAGAGGAAAAGCCAGGGATCACCTGAAATAGCTTTCTAGAAAACAATGTCCACTGAAAAATAAAAATTGGATAATGACTACACATAGTATGGGGGGAAGAGGGGTCAGAGAGCTAATCTACAATAGTATTTATTTATACTGTCCCTTCCCCTTTGTGAAAATGTCCAGGAGGGATAAATGGAAAAGGGAAAAAATAGAAGGGGAAGTCACACAGACAACCTGAGCTGAATACACCAGATCAAGGAATCAAATATTTTCAAGCTATGGATAAATAAAATGAGGCTTGGCATGATTTGGTTGCTTGAGACACAGCTGAGAGCTGGATCTCTGCAGCTCAGGCAAGCCCTGCCAAGGTTTGCCTGAGGAGCAGGAAATCAGAGATAACTCCAGGTACCTTCAAGCTTCATCAGACTCCTACTGTCCCCCCAGGGAGAATGGAAAACAACAGAAACAGCTCTGCAAAGAGAAAACATTTCAAGAAATAACATTCTGAGGTGGAAATTCACCACCAGCTGAGAGCAAGGAAGGAGCAAAGACCAAAAGAGAAAATGCAATTTCAAATAGTATGTGTCTGAAAATAGAGCAAATGTGTGCACGAACAACGAGCTTTCTGTGAGTTGTGCTGGAAGCACAGCACAGGGGCCAGTGAATCTCCACTAGTATTTGGGCAGCTGGCCAGAGACTACACAAGTGACTTTCCTCCCATTATTTTCTCATTTTCATTAAACTGCATTTTAGGGCACCACAAAACAAGTCTACTTTCTCTACACTTTTCTTAGGCACATACACTTTGCTCCCCGCATAAGAATAATCTCTCCTGGCAAATAAAGCAGGTCCCCATTAATTATAGCTCTCTCTCCACTTTTGCAGCTTTATTTGTAGGAATACTGCCACGACTACGGACTGTTTGCCAAGAGGCCTTACACATGCTTTTTTCATTATTAGACTACTATAAAATTTAACCATATAAGTCTCCTGCGCTGCACCCTCCCGACAATGCCAACAGCCATTCTAAAATAGACTACTTCAGAGGGTGAAGAGACCAGGCCTTTTTGCAACTCATTAAACTGAGGTTTATTTTTGCCTTGTTAGTAGATGTGATTCTGCTCCCGCTGATGGGCACTGCAGCAGCCTCGGCTCCCGTATGAGCACTTTAAAAAACATCAGACCTTGTCATGCTCAGTTTTTTACACAAAACTTATTTAACTAAATGGGAAGTTTGCACATCAAGGCTAAAACACAGCAAGGGCCAGATTTTACCATTTGGCATTAAAGGATTTTGATCCAAAATTGCTGAGGAAATAATGGTGTCAAAGGATAGAGCTTGTTTTTCATTTTCTCCTCAAATCACAGAGTATAACTGGTTCTACAAGTACAGAACTGTAAGCAGAAAAAAAGAAAAATTCTGAAATAGTAGTTTTTATCAATAGCAGAGTACTTTGCAGTGGAACACGATACCATTTTTCTCTTGTAAAATGATCTCTTGAAGTGAAAAGAAATTACTTGCTTATCCAGAGGCTCACAGCAGACTATGGGACTAGCAGAAATATGAGACCAAACAACATTCAGGCTTTGATCACTTTAGTTAATCCTAAATAGCAATAGTTTACTTGCTATCATTAATTTCCCATCAATGGTAAAGAATCTGTCTCAGAAGGACACAGTCTCTTTTTCTAGTGTGTGAAGACTACACACATGGTAGAGACTCTGGAATTTATTCTCTCAGTGCAGCAAAAGATAGAGTAAATAACACTGTCCCTAATTCAACTTTCAGGAATGTCAGCCAGAGCAGTCAGGGAAGGGCACCAGCTGCCTGTCCTCTGATTCTGATCTATTGCAGCAGCAAGGCAACAGTATCTGACAGAAAGGGAAAACCCAAAACTCTCACACACCACAGCAAACACCCATCAAGATAAAGACTCAAGCTTTGCACCAATTATAAAAAGACCCCAAATGTTAACATTATAATCTGGACTGATGAAATCAGAAGAATGATGCTTCACACACACTTGCTAACATGTCACTCCTTTATTTTCACTTAATAGCTAAGATATAATGTGTTTAACAGCTTTGAAAATATGATCAAGAGCCACCATCCTTGTTTCAAGAAGGTGACATCTGTAGCAAGCCCTCAGTAACGTTTACCTATGCAGAGCCGTAAGTACCAGGGAAGAAATGAAGAAACAGAGGCCAGTGCCCATTTAGCAAACCAGCAGTGTCTGCACTATCCTGAGCATCACGCAGCAGCTGAGCACAGCACCCTTCATTAAACAAAATGTTTTCTGGTGGAATGAAGTAAAATAACTTGAAGAGTTGCTTGTTCACTGTCTTGTTGGAAGTGATACAAGAACCCTGTAGCTTCAGGTTGAAGAGAGCATAAAAAGAAAGAGACCATAACTGCACAAGGCACAAACACCCTGTGCCCAATCCCTGTGCTCCCCCATCATGCTCTCATTGCCTAAGGATGTAAAGCCCAGCACAGATGGCCCTGCATGATTGTCTGAATACGCTGATAGAGTCATTCTTTCAATGTCACTGAGATTTATTTATCTGTCTTAAATCTCTGCTGAAAAATACCCCGTTTCATGAAGTTGCCCACAGCTTCCCACAAATTCCAGCCCAGCCGAGCAAAGCAGGACGTAGTGCAGTCCTGGAGGCTTGTAAGGAAGGCAGCCAAGCCCCAGATTCCCTAAAAACCTTTGAAGTTCGTTGTTTCTTTCTCCCACGATGTTTTATCCTTAAAAAAAACAAGCAAACACCCTTTAAAAAAAAAAAAAAAAAAAGCAGAGAGTTGGGGATTTTTTTCCCATTCCACCAATTAAATCAACAAATCCCACATTTTCAGCTTTACTCCCTTGTAATTCTCCTCGGGGAAAATCAAGCTCCACTCCAATGCCCCCAGCACTCCACAGGTGAGCATGGTATACCCTGCAAGACCAAGCCAGGACTTTTCCACTAAGAAGAATTACTGCAGCACTGGTCACAGTGAGATGAAGATGTCCTTGCTGCACTAACAGAAAAAAATTGCTGGTGGCTGTCACAACCCCATAACTTCCCCTCCCTCTACAGAAAAAAAGAAAAAAGTACTGGAAGACTTCAAAAGATATTGTAGGGGTCTACAAAGTACATGCAGGGTGTTAAAAGAGCTGTAGATTGACAGGAGTAGCAAAGAACAGTCCAGACTCTGGCCCTCACCCTGGGAGCAGCCAGCAGCGCTGGAGGAGCCACAGCCAGAGCTCTTTACTGGGCCTCGCTCCCTCTGAGCTCACACACCCGGCAGGGACGTGGGACAGCTTCCAGCACCTCCCACTGCCCCTGTCACCTCTCACCAGCAGCAGGGCCAGTGAGAGCAGCCCCCACACAGCTCCCCATGAGGGGCAGCGGGGCCAGGGCCAGCCTTGATGGGCACATCTGCCCTCTCTGGGTGACACAAATTATTTCTGTGCTTAAGGGCTGGGACTCTTTAGGCTTGTACGAAAACTCTGTCTACCTCAACAGGGTGGTCTAATAGATAACATCACTGATTAGGAATGACTCCCTCAACAATATTTTATAATTCCAAAGCTAAATAAATACATGCCATAGCCCTACTTATCTGGCTGCTCAGGTCCACCCTAGTAAACAGGTAGATGGAGATTGGACTGAATTCCTCCACTGAAGTTTTTGGTGACATTTCAAGACTCAATTCCTAGTAGCCCAAATAGCCTGTTTAAATTCACAGTGGAAGAGTCAGCTTGGCTATTAGCTCACATTATGCTGTACAATCTACACAAAGAGACACACACCAAAGAAATATTTTTCCCTTGTTGATTTATTAACAACAGATTTAGTTGCATCTAGAAAAAAAAGAAAACAAAAACCTCCCTCCCCAAAAAAACCCCAAAACAACAAAACAAACAAACAACCAAAAAGATCCCCAAAACAAACAAAAACCAAGCTCTTGCCCCACTAAAAAATAACCTGTGCAAATTCCACCACAATATCTCAAGCAGCATCTTTCCATAAGAATTTAGAGAAAAACAGTACTGTTACCCTTATATCCCTTGAGCCAAATCTGTTATGTGAGAAGGACCATTACTGTCAGCAGGGATACAAAGTGAGCAGGATTTTCTCCATGCTCAGTAATAAAGCCTTCTCAAGGAGATGAAATTAGTGCAACAAGAGTAACTGGAAGCCACAGTGGCACTGTGCGGACAGTCTGTACCACACTACAATTTGAGGACTATAAAGCAGGTAGTAGATCTGTTGTAAGATTTTTCTGGAGTTGATATTAATGAGCAGTGACTGTCTGGTGCCAGTGTTACTTCAAATTGCTATTTTAATACAGCTCACATCAACAGTAGCACTGACAAACATAATCAAAATGGCAGTACATTCAAGTACGAGATAGGAATACTGTCCTCATTTGAAAATGAAAAAAAAAGCAAAGAGATGGAACAGGAGGAAAAAGGAGGAAAAATGCTAAAGGAAGAAAGAACCCGTATCATTTGGAGTTGAATCACTATGCACAGCTACAATCTGACATTCCAAATGCAGACTTCATGGGCAATAGCATGGATACAGTGATTAGAATTATATTTTTTAGTTTTGTATAGCAATGAGATCAATGTGTGCCACAACATAGGGAAAGCACTGCCACAAATGAGTTCCTACTGTGTATCTTTGGAGAGTATGGGCTTGATTTTGAGCACAGCATTTATTCAGTTTTCCCCTCCTTCCCAATCAGGTTCTCATTATGTAGTCTAAAACCTTGATTCAGCCAAGCACTTCTGTATGTGCTTTGTTGGAACATGTAATTACTTCCCATTAAAGTCAACGGGACTAAGTAGCATGGCTAAGTGCTTTGCTGAATCAGAGCCTAAATGACATCAGCTGTGCCAGTAAGTTACAGGTGTAAAAAAACCAAAAACAAACAAAAAAACCCCAACCAACCAAAACAACAACAACAAAAACCCCAGCCCCATGTTTTAAAAATTTGACCTTTTTTTAGAAAACTTTTATAATAAGCACATTTGTCATTTTTTTGTGGATTTTACTTAGTTGACTGCTGATATACTACTTCTTACCTTTTACCTCTCTCAAATGTTGCTCATCCTTGCTGATGAGCAGGGTAATTTTTAGAGAAGAGAAAAATAGAGTACTGAGGTGACAAACATTACTCTGGTGTCAAAAGTGAAGAGAGAAATAGATGGAAAGCACATAGAGTTATTTGCCCTTGAAATCTCTTAATGTGACGGATTTAGACAAAGATGCATTAGTCTTTGAAAAAAGACCCCAAATACACACACAGAAAAGCAAAACCCACAATAGCCCATAAAAATCTTCCTGAGCCAGCTTATTCAGGAAAAGATTATGCAGTCTTTGCATCTCTCCTTCACCAGTAACAGCTTTAAAGATAGCTGCATGCAGCCTGGACAGCAATGAGGAGCACTTAACTGCCCCATCTCAGCCGCAAACAATTCAGATCCGTCCCAAAGTCCTCGCACACAGCCCTTAAAACTGTTCACCCAAATGACTTTCCCAGGGACAGGCTCACAATGTCATGATATCTGAAGCAAGGGTACCTTAGACACACAGCGAAGGATAGTCTTAGAGTTCTGGTTAAAAATTTGTTTTGTGACTCTCAGCATGCTGTCTGCCTGCATTTGCAGCAGCAGTTCTGAGGCATAGCAAAAACACAGTCACAAGTCAATTGGGTAGAACACATATCAGATAAAAATGTGTGTTTAACTGGGAAAAAGGTACTACTAACAGCACCTGAAAGGTTTTGAGAAGATGTGAGGAAAATACATCAAAGCACAAATTCATACAAATTCATCATTTGTAACTGCCATCAAAACCAGGTTTACTTTGTTCTATTTGAGTCCTGATGCTGTGAACACAGCTTTGGTATCTGAACACCTAGATGTTATATTCAGGAGTCTAGCATGGAAAATCTTATCTATGAGGAAGCAACGTCATGAGCTCCACATGACACGAAACTGATGGATGCACTCACATCACAGAGGTGACACAGGGGACACACTGAAACACAAAGGAGTGGATCAATGGGAACAAAATGGCATGTTTCAAAGTGGACAAATAGCTCTTGGCAAATAGCCAGGAGTGGCATATCAGTAGGAATGTCTGTAAGAAATCAACTATCAACCCAAAATTTCAGCCACAAGCTGTGTAGGCACAAGACAGCCACAACAGACACCAAAAGAACTAGTATCTTTAAAATACCCAACCAAACACAAAAGTAATATAACAACAGAGTTTAACTTTTAATCACTGTTTCCAGACCAAAATAGGTAAAGTGGTTTCTCTAAAAAAGCTTCCAGTTGCAGAATTTAACATATAGTCTATTATTTATTCTATTTATTTCTTTAGCTTTTAAAATGTGCCTCTCCGAAGGTTTAGGGGAAACATACAGACCATTTAAAATTACACCAAAAAATTCCAGCTAAACCAATGGTCAAGTAAAAAACCTTCCCAGAACCCTGACCCTAACCCTTCTCAAAAAAGAATCCCACCTTTTGAACCCACTAACTATCACTCAATCTTTTTCCTAAGAAAAAGCTTGGGAAAATAGTTGGATTCTCCCACTACCAACCAGGAGGTTAGCAATTGGCCCATGTCTAACATCTAAGACCATGACATGCAGTGACAAAAATTATTCCTGACACTCAACTTTCCCTTCTCATCCTCTCTTTGGTATTTCTGCTGCATCTGCAAGTTTATTTTAACAAATGATTTTTATCAGCTGTTTATCTTCACCCCTTGGTATTCTTTGAGACCTCCAAAATATGTCCCTGGAGATAAGGCAACCACCATCCTTTTTCCATCTCTACTCCTCCCCGTTTTTTTCTCTTTTTTATCCCTAGAGATAGTGACTTGACATGATGAATTAAACAGAAGTACTGATTATGAGTGTTTCTTAAAACCATAATTAAAACTGCTCTGTTTCTTTCAGCTTGTGGTGTGCCATTTTGTAGATGCATAGAGACAGAATAAGAGTCAGACAGAAATAGAGTCAGCAGAAGAACTGGGAACATAATGCAGATCTCATTTCCCTTTGCTTTGGTTGAGGAGTTGAACTTAACAATAGGGACAGTCTATTTCAGCCTATTTTCAGGTACAATATCTTCAAGAGCTATTTTCATACCAGAGGTAAAAACAGGTCTAAAAATCTCAAGACTTTTTTTTTGTCCTTCAGTCAGTGGAAAAGAGACAGGAGCACTTAAGTCATAACACATTAAAATGAAGGGGGAGGGTCAGCTTTTTATTCTGTGCTGAGCAGCAGAAATGTTGCTGTCATGCTCAGATGAGCTATCATATACCTTTTGAATGACAAGTTGCAGATCATTAGAAAAAGAACACTTTAACTGAATGTATAATCCCATTATTAATTTGTAATTAATAATCTCTACCTTACTGAACAGAGCAGTCATGATATAAATTTAAAACACATTGCGTGATAGCCCACTCTTTCCAAAACTTCATTTGTAATGGGATCTGCAGTTCTTAGCTGTAGTAATTTATAATAATTACCAATATCTATTGCACATAATTTATGATATTTGCTATGTGCAAAACAGGAGTCAGAAGTGTTATCATTTAGGCCAGAATCAGTCACACTTCTCATAGAAAATTATTTATTCTTTACACAAACCTGATAGGAGAAGAAAGATACTAAAGGCAGAATTTCATCACAAAAGGCATCAGGCTGGTCTGTGTATCTATGAAAGCCTTAACTTACTGCAGGCAGCAGTTCAAGGTCTTTACATTGCCTTGAGGAGAGAAAACTAATTCAAGACTTCTGTATTCTCATCTCTAAAGTTAGATCTTTTTCCACCTTTTTTCCACAGATTCACTGAAGCAAATTACCAGCTGGTTATTTTCACTTTTACATGCTTATTATGCCCTTACTGATGATGCTTTTGCTTTCACAGGAAGTTGATTTTTTCCTGAATGCATGATTCTACCACCTAAGAATGAATGTAGAAGTTTCCCACTTGGTCTTTTAATGAGTGCCATTAATTTAATTTTGATTTGTCAAAACATATATAAAAAATAGACCTGCAAGTGGGAACAGTAGTCCTCAAATCAACCAACGGATGAACCAAAATATGCTGGAGCATCTAGGAATTGACAGTCAAATATTCTAAAGCAGTCAATTGTTTGGAGACGCAGACTACGTAGAGCAAGAGTTGACATTATGTTTCCTTTCACCAAAGCAAGTCAAGCTTAGACACTCAAGGCTATTTTCCAATATTATTCGGATCACAGTGATAGTGACTGTGTGTTGGTATAGGAGAGCCCAAGGATCACTAGAAAAGTGTTCTTCAGCACTCAGAATTTGTTGCACTGATGAAAAAAACATACAAATGTGTCAACCCAGTGTCACATGAAAAGCCTTGGCAATCTGACCCAGGAAGTCCTTAGAGCTGGGTGCATTACCATGTAAACAGGGACAGAAATACATCATTTTCATGTTCAAAATTACTGGCAAAGGACAAAACAAACAAAACCCCACAACATGAGATATGTCACAACAAGAGACATTGCCATGGTAATGTGACCCCTCAAAATTGAGCTGCCACAGCTCAGCTTGGAAACCATCTCACTGATCTGGAGAGATTTTAGCAGACTACTTGGTGCAAATCAATGGTTGTAATACACAGGAATGATGGATACCTTTCCAGCCTGCATGGAATTGGAGTAGGGCTGTATTTCTCTGTCTGCTCCAAATCCTTTATAAATACAGCATAGGCTGTAAATCCAGTTAATGCATGCTTATTTTCTGCAGTTCATTCCAAATTCTTTAACACTTCAAAACGTGCACCCAGCATTGTTAAAGACACCAAAAAATTCTGCTACCAACTTCTGCAGAAGTCTACAGATCTCTTGTGATTTACACAGCACAATTTACTTTTCCTCTTTCTTCAGAGGTCTTCCAATAACTAACTTTGAGCCTGCAATACATAAATTACATGGATTTTCTTTAGGTTCAGTTTCCATTGCAATGAATCCTAGAGGTTTTGGTTCCAAGGCAGCAGTTTCCTGTTGTCCTTCTTCTGCCATTGAGACTGGCTCTAGCCTGCATTGATAAGTGCTTATATCTGATTCAATGAAAAATCACAGTCCTTGGGAAATATTAGATTTTACATGTGTTTTGCAGTAAACCATCAGGTAAAAAACAGAAGATGACTTTGGAAGAGGCTGTTTTCTGCCTGTGAAATACTTTCAGTAATAGGGTTGAAGGCCATGTGTTTATTCTCTTTATCTCACTCTCTCTCTCTCTTCCTTTTTGCACTTTGACTGTTTTTCCACATGTAAATTCCTTCATTTTTATTGCCCAGAGTTCAGAGAAAATTAAAGCAGGCTTCCTGTTTTCTCAGCCATTTCTCTGACCATTGGGCTATGACAAAGGCAGAAGCAAATTCTCTTCCACTCTCCCATGCTTATTGCTAAGGCCATCAATAGGCACAAGTATTAACAGGAATTTGGTTGATGCTTCTGGAACTTAGAAGTATCTGTTTCATCCCTACTTGCAAAAGGGCCTAGATGCTCTCAGTCTCCTTTCTAAGCCAGCACAAACATACATGCAACCTCTAGTGTCAGTGGAAAGCTATGTTTGGGGTTCAGTTACAGAGCTCCCCATAATTTAGGAGCTTAAACCTTGCCCAATCCTCAAGTTACACAGACCTGAATGTCTCTGAATCTTGTTCCGAGCTCTTGAATCGCAAGTTCAGCAGATGCAACAGCAGTGGCTTATGCTAACTGTGAGGCACCATGGTCTCAACAGCCAAGTCATAGACAAATAGCTGTAGAAACCTGAACTAAAATGAAGTAATCTCCGATCCACAGGGATTATACAAATCAGCTGTTGCATTGTTCTCTGGTGTTTTCTGTAGCCTCCTAGAGCATAGGTGCAGTTTGTAAACGCGCATTAAGATCTTGCAATTAAAAGGGCGGTGTAAATATGAGGAGTATTTTTTCAATATGAGCCAGTCCTGTACTTCCCAGATGGAAAAGTTGCTGCATTTAATAGTTTAGACAGAGATCTTCATTAAGGGGGTTAATGCATTTAATATGGATATCCCAAGGGGTTCTCTTGTGCTAAATTAACCACATTTCAAGATTTCTAGATATTCGTTTTCTAAATGCCTAGAAATTAAGATCTTCTAATGTTATACTTGAGGTTATTGGCACTTCTTCATCTGAAAAGCGTTTTAGAAAGCTCCAGCAATGAATTTCCTGAATCCGTGGAGACTTCAGTCCATACCTTATGAACTGCTGCATAGAGCATATTTATCTATCTGCAAAGCCAAGGTGGGTTCCCTTGGCCACTGTATGTGACATTCAGATGCATCAGCTTTGTTGCCTTTATTCTTTCCAGTTAAGCCTTTTAGACTTGGTTAAGCATCCAAACAAGCTTGACTTAGCTTTTGGCACCATAAGCACTACTCACAAGCCTTAATGCCATGCTCAGTTTGGCCACATACTCCTGCGTGGACTAGGGCTGTTCATCCCAATTTGGGGTCTTTAGCAACTGACAGAAGCTGCTGCTGCCCCTACTTCCACCCTGTATCCTGGATGAGAAGTTGCAAGGGGCTCTTTCCAGAAATGTAGATAAAGTTCATACTTGTAGGATCCTTCACACTGACCCTGGGCAAGGTAACCCTCCACTGAAGAGCAGTGCTGGATTCTCAGGATGCCCAAATCTTAATACTGACTAGCAGTACTCCCTGTCTCCCATGCTGAGGATTTTCAGGCTTCATTTCTAGGTATGCACTATAACCTCACCCAGACAGAAGGTTATCTGAAATCCCCTGTCCTTGCTAACTGCTGCACTGCATGCAAGGCAGCTGTTGTGGTCTGTGCTTGAGATAATGTAACCTGGCAGCAGCAATATGGCAACAGCTCAAACACAGGGCAGTGCTCTCTCCTAAACCAAGCTTAGCAGGGTAGTTCTGCCTGGGCTAGACTGTACTGTCATATTTTGCTTCTCCCCACATACTGTGTGAAGTTTGCTGCACCATGTAACTTAGATGTTTAAATCCTTCCTTCCATCTCTTCCTACAAGCCTGAAAAAGTTTTTCCACAAAGGTGTCCTAACTAACACTGTGTTGTAGAAATGCTCACACCGGAGGCTTTCAAAAGTATTTCAGTTACTAGGTTCAAATTCAGTGTCTAATTAGGCACAGATTACTTTGTCCAGCTGAGTAAAAAGTACAAGCAAAGAAAGATCATACATTAAATAAATTAATTCCACCAGGAGAATGCTGCTAGGAGGGCCAAAAAGCCCAATATACCTGTAACATTTACAGTAATACCATTCTATATGTGCTGAAAGATGTTCTAGACATTGCAAATTATAAAAATATAAAGCCTGAAAATATCTTTCTTGAAAAGCACAAGGGACTTGTGCAAACTTTTCTGCTCCTTTCTCTCAAAATTTACAGCTGCTGAAGCTGTTCCAGGACCTGGTCAATGGCTAGGTGCAGTTTCTAATACCTATCACACAGAGAGTGATTTTGGGTGAAAGTACTCAGTTTATAGTTACATGAACACAAGAAAATAAATACCTATTTCTCCTCACTGCAGATAGAAATGAGACTACAGAGCTGGTAGAGTGCTACTGCAAAACAGCTTCCTGAGGATTCTTGACTGCCAAATAAAGACAGCAATTGCACCTAAAAGAGTGAATACTTCCCATGAAGACACAGTACTTTATAAGAACAAATTTTCAAAGGGCAGGACAGCGTGTATCTGCACTTGTTAGAATAAAAAACTGATTAAACAGATCAACTGCAGCAGAAACATCAAAATAGGTTCATTTTTCACTCTCTCATTATGGTCAGTAATTATTTATAAGCTAATGATTTGCATAATGTTTTATCTCTCCAATTATCAAAGTACAGTGAAATTAAAGTGATGCACAAAGTCTTTACAAACTGTCTTCATCAAAGAGCTCTGTCCCTCAAGATTTACTGTCCCCAGAGGAAGGCCATAGGCTTCATGACCATGATCAAGCTGTGTTGGACTTAAAGTCCATCTAGCTCAGAATTTAATTGCTCCTACTGGCTAGGAGCAGATGCTCAAGGAATATAAAAACAATCAATTAGTGCTTCAGTATATTGAATGCAAGGATCACATCTAAACCATCATTTTAGCAGTCATTAATACATGTATCCTTTATGAATTTGTCCAAATTCTTCTTCAACCCACTAATGCTCTTGGCTATCACAGCTTCCTCTAAAAGGATATTCCAGTTTGATTCTATGTTGTGCAAGAAGTACTGAAATTAGTTTTAAAGTTGTTGCTGGATACTTTTATTCTGTTTCTGTCAAAAGAAAAGTGAACATTTCCTTCCTCATCCCCAATGCCCCATCTTCTCTAGGACATTCACTGTTTTATACACCACTTTCATCCTTCAATCACCTCTTTTCAAACATGAAATGCTTATTTAGCCTTTCCTTACACAAGCTTTATTCCACATCTTTTATCAACATTTTTTTTTTTAATTCAGTTATGTTTAGCCTTATCAGATGAGGTCAGAATTGTTTGTACTTATCAACATGTGGGAGCACCATAGATTTATTCTGTTGCATAATAGTCCTTCTATATCTTGTTATCAATCCCTTTTCTAATAATTCTTAGCATACTTTTTTTTTTTTTTCCCACTGTGAACAATGACCTAATTTTTATTGGGAAGTAACCACATTAACACTAAAATATTTCCTGCAATGTCAGGTTAGAGCCCATCATTTATATACATTCATAAGTGTTATTTTCCATGTGTCTTACGTTGCATTTACCAAAATTGATCTCTCCCCCCAGCTCATCATCAATTATGAGAGTTTTCTGCAATACTTTAGACTCTCCTATTAGACTTCTGCTTTTCTTTTCATATTATAAATGGACTGTATGAAAACACTGAGCACACAACACAATTTTCAATGGGATCACGTATCTAGTCTCTCTTTTAGGAAAAAACCTAACCTTTTAGTCCCACCCTCTATTTTCTAGCTTTTAACTGGGAATAAATCTGCAAAAGGATCTTTCCTCTTATCCCACTACTCTTAAATTGCCTAAAAGCCTGTTTTTGTTGAATCTGCATGTACCATTTTGAGCAGATGATCCACAAGACAATTGATTAGGACACTAACAGGAGCTGATTTCACAAAAAAATTCCGTAATTAAATTGCAAGGAATTACATAGATTTTGTTATGAAACTCAAATTCTTCATTAATGTTGTGCTAGCAGGAACACTAAGGAAGGTTTATTGGAGTCAACAGGAGCTGCACAGATAACTGGAACAGGGGAAAAGGTAGCAATGCTTTGAATCACTGTCATTAACACTCTCATTTTAGGCTTGTTATGCAAGGGCTAAGAGTCTAACTCTCATGGGCAATATCTGAAAAACTTCTTGGCATGTTTCTGCTGTGAATGGGAAAGGTCATAGCTCAGCTCTGTGCCTGGTAGCTCAACCACCACTGTCAATGACTTATGCAAGTGTAAATGGATCTTCACTGTCCTCCACACCCAATTAAATTAGGTGTGCACCTCATTATTCAACACACTTATTTTTCTTTGGTTCTCCAACAACTTACAACTCCCCGAACCACATTTTTCAGCACAGAAGAATGAAAACAAGCATAAGCATACACCTTCAGTACTGATGGCATAAGGAGTTGCTTAACATACTGACATTTTATTGGGCTTCCCAATATCTCCATGCATTTTTTGCCCTAAATCAAGATTCCTCATCACTCCAATTCTATTTTTACATAGTCTAAACTCTTTCTTAGACAGCAAATCTTAGAGAATACACATCATTCAAAAGGAAAAGCAAAAATACAACTACTATGAAACAAGAGCTATGTTGGGAACAACATAGCAACAAATAAACAGCATAAAGTGTTGAACTCAAGCTGCACAGTGACCCAATTTTTTTTCAATGTTTGTATAATAGCAGCAGATAAAAATCTTCTGTGCAAAATGGGGGAGGGGAATGTTGATATAAAGATTAATTCAGAGAGGCAATATGGAAATACACCTTTCTCAAGGTTATTAATTTTATTACAAAGAAATTCATCAATACAAGAAGATTGACAGAACTGGTTGATCTAGCACTCAGAAATATGTTTCTCTTGTAGCCTTATGTCTGAATGTTTTAACACTCTGGTCTGAGTCTTGTTGCTAACCAAATGTTAGAAAAAGACAATGACTAAGGATAGGAAGTTATTAAAATTAGAAAATGTTGAAGTGCCTGCTTGTACCCCTCAAAAAAATAAAAGGAAGTCTTATTCCTTGGCTTGCTTTTCCTGCACCATAGGCTAATCTGAATATGTTCAAAACTCACTGTGGATCAGTCAGTAAGCTACTTTATTTATGCTTCTGGGCCTAAAATATAGATTTCTTCTTTAAGGGACACCATCTAAAACCAGAACAAAATCCCATCCAAACCCTGATACTTTTCTTTAATTCTAGCAAATAAATAGCATTTTCAGGGACTTGTTCTGTCCTTGGCATGCTGAACAGAATTCTAGCTATATTTACCACATTAGTATATAAGACTATTCTGTCATCACTCTCCTTTTATGCTTTTAAATAAAGCTTATATAAAGTACTGCCGCTTTATAATTTTGGCAGATCAATAAAGTCAAGAAAACAGCAGCCACATCTTTCTGGTAGCTATTACTAAGATTATATTAGTGGTTTCTAGTGCATTTAGGCTATTAGAACAGCAATACTTATATTTTATATAGGTGGGGCTGGTAATATCAGCTATTAGTAAGATTGCTTAACAGTTCCTATTTTAGGATCCTGTCTTTAATGTTTCAGTTGCTCATAACTCTGGAAGTTTTCTGTAGACTGAACTGGAATTTTCCATCCTAAGTACTCTGCAGAAATATCATGATTTCCCTGCCTCAAAAAGCAAGGTAAACTCTTCTGTCCATGTTTAAAAAATTAACTCACCATCCCCCTACTTGATGTACTTGTCTAAGAATTGCTCCAATGTCTCCAAGATTTTGAAGAGTGACTTGAAATTTCCTAAGAAAAGGCTTGATAAATTCTGCTCCTCTTCAGTAAAGATTGCTTCAGTTTTGGCAGATGTTGTCCATGGAAGGTGTCTCCTGCAACACTACAGGCCGGATGTAGGAATTTAAGAGCACATGCCCTTGTGTCTCCATGAATCTCAGTGAGCCACTGCTATAATCAGATACAGAAAAGAGATGAGAAAGGAGAACAAAGATGAGACTACAGAGAAATGGGATTAGAATCCATTTAAAAGAAAACTGAGATTGATGTGCAGCACACAGACTGGGGCTAGCCCTGGGAAAAGAGGAGGAAAAGATCAAGAATGCAAAAGCAGGAGGCATGAGCAGAGATATATCAGATAGGACACTCATGTGCAAAAGAACTGAAACTTACTGGGGCAAAACAAATTGGTACCAGAGAAAGGACCAGAGCTCCAGGGGGCTGCAGGAGGTTCCTCAGGTGAATTTAAGTTTAACTGAGGAATCAGCTGTGATTTGGAGCTAGAATTTAAAATGTATTGAATAACTCAGTCATCAGAGCAGGGTTTGAGTTCACAAAGAATGCCGACACAGGGTGGACAGTGTGGGAGGAAACAAAATACCATTTAGCAGCTGCCATCACAGGCACCATCCTGCCTGTGGCCTGGCTGATGTCAGATACCCATAAAATTAGAGACCAGATTAAAACAGCACAGAATGCTCCCAGAGATCAGTTTTGCATTCTTATGATTGTTCTTTGATTAGAACTTATGTGAGTGCACATCTATGCTGTTAAATGCACCCACTTAAGAATAGGTTTTTCTCCCTTACGAAGGGAGTAAAACAAACTCCATAATATTCATCTTTCTGATAGAAGGTTGTTTTCCTTCACAACATCCTTGAAACCTCACTTGAAACATTAGAAACAAAAAAAATACACCAAATCAATCTGGCAAAACTTTCCATCCATGTTGCTGATTCAAGAACCCTTCCCAACCCATTATATTAATGCCACTCACTTTTCAGAACACAAAGATGGAAAACATCTGAGATTACTTTCCTGCGCAACCTCTTTTGAGGTTTGGTCAAGAACACAGAGACAGAAAGAGATCAATTCATGTCCCAGGCTATATAGACCCTAGTTATACAGCAGCTGAGTAAATGCCACTGATAAATAATGTCAATATTTACTTTGACAATGAGATAAAAGCATCTCCAGTTTCAAAGCTGTTCCAATACTGAGCTATGGCAATAGAAAAGCAAAATTTTAAATTTATATTTTATTGTTTTGCCTTCTCCATCTACTCTCTGATACAAAATGAGAACACACTCTTTTTAACTTAGGAGTATTACTGTTATCCATAGCCCATCATACATTAAACTCTCAGACTGCTGTGTCAAAGTGAATGAACAAGACTACATATTTAAACAAATCAGAGGTTACTCTGAGAGGCTTTGAACAGATCACCCATACTGCATCAATTCTGCTAGTCAGTATGCATAGACAGGGGTTTATATTCTACCAGCTTCTGTATAACCAAAAGTGAATAAAAAGAAAATCCTTAGGTTTTGGCAGTATTTTGCTTCTCATTTCTTAGCTGAGATCACATTCCACATTTGGTATTTTATCCTTGACTTTTTCCTTTGACTTTCTGTCCCAGGAGCAGAAAGGTAAGGGTGAGACTCAGTAAATGTGTTCTGGAGCTTATGAGGTTTGACCACTACAATTTCATTTAGGAAAAGTACATTTACATAAAATAGCAATAGCATTTGCATTAAATAAGAGAATAGAGCACCAAGATTTAGTTTTCTTATGTTAAATATCAGCACTGCTATTAATTAATGTTGCAGAAAATTGCTATCTATCACATTTCAAACATTACATTTTTTATCAATAACTAAAGGAAATACATAGAGTAAATTTTTAAAGGAATCCATAATCTATGGCTTTTAGAATCAAACAATGGATAGGTGTTGAAATAGGTGAGGAATTTACAGCTCATAGACAAAGATTCATAAGGGATATCAACCCTTTTTTTTTTTTTTAATTTAGAGACTGGTTTCTAATGTCAGAAGAAAAATAAAAGCTACTTTGAGATAACTCCATGAGAGCGACTGGCACAAAGCTACATTACAAAACCAGTGAACCTTTGTCAGAAGGAAATTATCAGGTAACTGCCAGTTCAGTTTTGGAGAGGTAAAGTGATATTTAATTTTTTTCTTTCCCTAAAGATCTGTAAAAAGATAAGATGCATATATGAGAAGAATATCAGCTTATCTGGACCACAAATCTCCACTTAAAGAAATCCAATGTCTTTCAGAACTTAAATGAATATTCTTGTCCTGAGCTTTGAGATTTTAAGGACAATGTGTTTGAGAACTTTACTTGGAAAAATACCTAGTTCTTCATGATTTTCTCTAAACTCTTGAACCATTTGAAAGCCATATGATAAAGTTTTTAAAAAACCAAACAAAAAGTTAACCAACCAACCAATCTACTAAGAGAAGCCTGCTCACCTGGTATTGAAATCTTTGTTTTTAATTTCTTGCCTTCTAGAGTTAATGGAGAAAATAATGTATTTCTGTTTAAGATTTCTTAGACAACCACCCACCTTAGAAGGACAACTCAGAACACTATATTACACAAGGACAGTGAATCCACACCATGCAGCACAAACCACTCGTGTAGAAGTAGGCATTTGCCCTTGTGCTCCAAATTTCTGGAGGTACCAAATAAACGGACCAAGTCCTCTATTTTCTGTTTGGAGAAAGCTTCTGGTGGAAAGAGGACTCAATTAGAATGACAACCCACCAGGAAGACAACTCACCAAAATACCTTCACTCAGGAGGACACTTGCAGAACTTATATATGACTATTTACTAAGCAAATCCATCCCTTATTTCTCCCATGGTAATTTTTTGTTTGGTTGCCTGGGTTTGGGGTTTTAGGTGGGTTGGTTTTTTAATTCTCCTCCTTTTTGAGGCAAAAAGGAATAGATTTGAGACAGGGCTGAGTTTCGAGATCAATAAGCCCAGTTGTGTGGAGGCATCCTCTTTACTAGTAGTGTTTTGGGAGTACAAGCATTTGTCTAGCAGAGAGGCACACACTTTCCAGGCAGCATTTCTAGATTTTTGAGTTATGTGAGGGTGGGATGGGGATCTGAAAATCATGACTTTAGAGAGATTCCAGCATGCAGAAGACAATATGGGTCAAGAGTTCTCATAATTTTGAATTAGCCACCTAAACTCCATTTGTATCTTGTTTTAAGGGCCTATGTCCTTTTAAGACTATGAAGTAATTAAAAAGTACTTATGTTTTCAGCATTAACAAATATGATTTCAAACTCAGACCCTGAAATTAATGGATCCCTTAAACTTAATCTAGATTTGGAAATTCCTCCTTGACTTATGCCTTCTTCACTCTTCTCTAATTAGTAGTGCAGTCATGCTATTGATGAAAAGCAGGTTGTTTCTTCATGTGAAGACCATCTGCCAGCACATCACTGCTCCTACCCCAGATGGCAACTTCTTGGTAAAGCTAAGAGGTGCAATTAATCAATTGTTCTATAGTCAGACACACCCTTCAATTAGCTACTGAGTATTGCAATTCAACAGTATTTCTGCTACTAACTGTTCCATTTGTCAAGATATTATGTGTGATCTTTGCAGGGTTAAGATTCAACAGGTTTACCATGTTGTTTAAGCATTTTAAAAGACAAAGTGCTTAAAGGGTTTATCAACTCAGAAAGCAAAAGTAATTTAATTTTGCCTAAACACTAACTAGTTCCAGTTTAATGGCAAGCACTTGATTATCTGTGACTAATATTAGGGCCAGGATTCTGTTTGAAAGGATGTGCATCCTGAAAAGAGAGATATAATGATGCTTAGCAAACAGTTTTTGCAAGTCACAGAATTGAGAAAATGAAGCAGACCAAAGAAGGTTTAGAAGTAGTAAAACTATTTCTAATTCAAATTTAATCATCTCAAGCATCACTGTCAGCCAGTCACAGTATTTAGCTGTTATATTTATGAGAGGGGGGAAAAATAGCCTTTGTGTGATCAACTGTAACGTTCTCCTCTAGGTCCTCCCTTTGCAATCAGCCTGAGCTGCCATTTGGACTTCTCTGTGAGCGTGGGAGAGACAGCCACATCCCTGCTCCTGGCTGTGGCAAAGGGCCGTGTGTGCACAAGGACTCTGTAACACATTTAAACTCTTATGAGGAAAAGAGAGAAAAAACCCAGAAACTCTAGAAAGTTAGTACACTGCTACAGGTTTGCAGGAGGTTTGTAACTGAGCAGAGGTGAACAGCATTGCTGTTTGCCACCTCACAACACTAATAAGACAGAAAAGCATAGAAGCATTTGAGAGAGGTTTTAAAGTTCTGGTGAAAACAGATCATTCCACCTCCTGGATAAGAACTGCCACAAAAACACAGATGCAGCTCTGAGATATTTCTCCCTTTATGGTAGATTAGGGTATTTTGTGGAACTTATTGTAACATATATTTCTCCATCTTTTAGAATTACCATTATTTTATTCTAAAAAAACTGATTTATCCCTATTTCGAGGCTAAATATGTTTTCCATCAGTATCACTTTTGTGGAGTAACGAAGAGAATGCAACCTTAGGTGTCTAATTAGGTCTCAGCCCATACAGTCTGTGCTCAGACAGATCTGCAGTGCTATAATGGATTTTAGTGGGGGCCACTAGGTGTAGCTGAAGATAAAAGCAGGTCATATGAACAACACAAAAGGCCTAAGATTACCTTGTACAGATTTGCTGAGACATGAGAGTAGAGAGCTGAGCTCTCCACCAGTCCTCTCATCAGCTACCCAGCATGTGTGGCCACATCAGGTGACACAGTAGTATAGCTCATTTGTTCACACTGGAACTGAATTTTCCCTGGCAGCTATGAGAACTGTGACTACTTCATTTTTCAAGTGCCAGTCTTTTACATACTGAATAAAACCCCAACAATTTCATTGTAATAATAATTATACACTATATTAACCTTGCTGTAGATTTTCATATAAAATATAGGTGAATTTATAGCTATGCATTCATTTATTCAAACACAGAATAAAGCNATTTGAGAGAGGTTTTAAAGTTCTTATTCAAACACAGAATAAAGAATAACAAGGCTGAGGTATATTGAGATGTAGTGCCCCAAATGAGAGATTGGCAAACCTGAAATTACCAACATAACCTTAATTCTTGTGCTTCTCTTTATGATACAGTCTCTAACTGAGTGAGTGCTGGTTTTCAACAGTTTTACAGTATAAAGTACTTTATTCAGGCCATCACTGTTCACCATTTCTTTCAGTTCCACTGTGGGCTGAGCGTAACTCATTGCATACTGTCCAAATGCCAGCTGGGCTACAAAATTTGGGAGTTTTTCCTGGCTTTCCACAGGGAGCATAGTCCCTGAGAGAAGAGACTAGATCAGACAAAAACCATATTTCTAGGCTTATTCTCAAAATCCAAACGAAAAAGCCCCACAAAAACCAATACTATCACTTTGTGTGGTTAAAGATCATGTTACAAAGATAACCTTAAATTTTAAACCTGGGACTCATTCCTTTTTTTTGTATATGCTTTTAAACCTAGGACTCATTCTTTTTTTTTTTTATGTGCAGGTGGTGGGTTATAGACAAACTTGCAAGAAAGAAAACTTAAAGTGTACAGTAGTTTTATATCACAAAAGAATACACAAAACCTAAACAATCCTAAGTACAGGTATTAAAACCTACCTCTAAGATATATATGCAAATACTGCATCTAGATTTACAGTGGTGACTTTGTGTTTTAAAACTATATATAGACAGCCATATAATTTACATTATGAAAGCCTCAGATTATTCCTCAGTAGAATCTCAAAGTCTTAAATCAATAAACATTATAGACATTTTTAGGAGCTACTAAATACTTATTCCAATACTACTTCCAATACTTATTAAACCTCCCAGTGGGAGAGAATATTTGTGGTGGCTCCTATCAGTCTGTGCACTATTTATACTGCTAATGGACACTGAAGACTGGCAGAAATTTCAGTCAGCTGAAACAACTTTTCTTTTTACTGTTTGTTGATTACCCTCAACCCAGTCTGAGATTTTTTCTTTTTTTTTTAGTTACTAGTCCCAGATGGACAGCCTCTGGGTCTTGTGGCACTCATTTCCTTGCTTCTTTTAAGTAATCTCTTACTGCTTGCATGGGCTGCCAGTTACAATAGGGTTTTTTCCCCCTCTTCTCTAAAAGAGTTTGTCCTGATGACTGACAATGTAAAAGAGCTTGTCTCATGAGATATATTATTTTTGGCATAGGGGCCACATAACACCAGTTATTGCTTTGGGAGAAATCACCAGAGAAGCCTCAAGGACAGATCACTGAATCCAAATTCCTTCTATAGTTGTTTGGACTTCTCAAGGGAGTATGTGTGATCCAACTTATGCCTGAGTTCTTTTCCAGGTGTTCTTCTGGAGAGATAATTTAATCTGTACAAACATGGGCTTTCTGTAGAGATATCACTTGACAGATGCCCTTGATACATTTTGGTATTCACATATACTCAATTTTATATCATGGGGACTTAAGATGCTCAGTCCTTTGACCTTGGTATTATAAAGATAAAACTGACCCATGTGGAGAGATTTGCTGAACTCTTATAAGAATGAATTCTGTCATATACTTGTGATAATTTTAAACTAATATTTCCTGTATAGGTTGGCCTTTCAAATCTACCAGGCAAGGGAAGAAATTGTTTCATACTTTTGCAGGATGGAATTTCAGTGGCAGTTAAGAAGATGCTCAGCAATGCTTTAGGAATTGGATTCCACAGTGCTGTTCAGTTACTGGTAATGAAAAGCCTAAATCTACTGCAAAGTCAAAGTTTTCAAAAATTATCTTAGCATATTGACAGTAACATATTCTTAATGTTTGAAGGCTTCTGAGAGTAATAATAATAAATCTCTGGTGAATGGCTGAGCACCCTTACCTTCAAGAAGCAGAGTTCAAGGGAACAGAGCACTGCACAACTCCTTTTCCCCAAACTGCTCCTTTTCCCCAAATCCAGTAACTCCACTCATAGAACAGCTAGGCCTGACTACAAAGTAGAGATGACAAAAAAAACCACTGTTGATTGCCAGAGCTCCACTAAATCATGATGGCAGATGAAATAGAAACAAGACAAGACACTGGTATTCCCATCCATAAATGTAAAAAAGGATAAAATATGTTTTAAATTAATCACTTGGTCATCTCCTAAAAATGCGGCCCAGAAAATTGCAGGGACTATCTGTGTCCTACTGTAGTGTGTTGATGGGAAGGAAGAGGAAGCTGTCTCCCCGCTCTGTGAATTTGGACTTGGAGAAAAAAAGCAGCTTCCATCCTGCTGAGCTCAGCTGCTGCAACAGCAGAAAGTTGTTCTAGACAGAGTGTGCACTCATAATTTATTTTTTCTGTCTCCTAAATGCATTACTTGTTGCTCTTCCAATTTTTCCTTTTATAATCCTTTCAGATATTGTCCTTCCCTCCAGTAACCATGATCTTGTGTGATCATTCTCACTTGTGTAGACTGAGTGTAAAACACTGTTTCATGAAATTGGCAGCATATATCAGCTCTTATTGCTGGGTACCAGAGTAAAGAGAGGGAGAAATGAAGATTTTTGTCATGCTTTTAAAGCAGGAACACAGCAAGATGCAAAACTGAAAAGATAGTAAAACTCCTGTTACCTCAGCATGTCCTGAGTTTACAAGGAAAGCCAGAGCTTTGGGGCTGTCAGGTAGGAAAGGTATTATATGGGACACTTTATTCTTGCCTCTGCAATGCATCTCTGAAAGCCTGCACCATCAGGATAATTTCTATTGCCAAAATCCACAACAAGATCAGTAAAACAGATTTTCAGCCTCTCTTTTCCTCCACCAAAACCTACAGTCTAAGGCTTCACATTCCAGGGAAAACTGCCTCCATCAAGAAGTCCAAGCAGAAATAAGGGTCCTAATTTAAATAAGTTGAACTTCTGTTTTTCCACACAGTGTTATTTTTTAATTCTTCCTTCCTTTAATAGGTGCTTAGTGGCTTGTAGCAGGTAGATGAGTCTGGACATGTTGTTTTTGAAGTGTGTTTACTGCAAGGAAGCTGAATAACCAGGAAAAGCTGTACCTTGCCCACCTACACCAGTTCTGTATCTGTCCTAGCACACTTATACCTTTTATCCCCCATCTCCAACAATCACTGCCAAGTGCTTATCTCTGAAAAGGCATCCTTGTTCTATATTTGTCTGTATTGAAGTGTCACTGTCCTCTATTGATTTTAACTAAGTCTGTAAATAGCTAGCAATTGTGTTATTCATTACTTACAGTTTCATCCATTTATAGTATCATCCATCTGTGATTTTTGTTTTTCCTTTACTTTCTTTCCTATTTTTTACTTCCCTGAGCCAATTTTCTTCTTATTCTATAAACCCACAGAACTCTGCTAAAACAATGATCTGAAGTCAAAATAGCATCAACAAATTTGCACTCAGTGTTTGAAGTATTCCTTATTCACTCTCTACAGTTGCAGAAACTGTAGAAAACCTAGAAAAACTTTCTACAGATCATATAGAGTATTTATTATTAAGTTGATTACACTAACAAGACACACACACTGTTTTTCTTTTGCTCAAGCCAAGAGTCATCATGATGAGAGACAGAAATCAAAATAGTTTGCCTCAAGCATAGATTTAATCCTTGACTCTTACCCCATGCAGGTCTCTCAGGCCTCTGTGGTATTCATCAGATTTTTTTCACCTGTAAAATATCCCCAGTAAGACAGGGTTTTGAAATTTTCCTAGTTTTTTTTAAAAAAAGATGCAGTACTTATTTACATCTAAGACTATATAAAAAACCAAACTTACTCCTATACAGTTTTTACAGACAGATGAAAGGATGGCAAACTTATCAGTGGTGTTGCAAAGTCTTGACCTACTTTTTAAGGAGCTCCCCAGTAAGATCAAGAAGCTTAAAATCAGTAAAAGAAACCAAGAAATCAGGTTCTTCAGAGTAGGAGCTCTAATAATTACTTCATCATTAGGAAAAAAAAAATTTGAACAATTGCAAACTAACAAACACCAGTCCGACACTCCCTCATAGGCTGTTCTGGCCTCTCAAACCCTGTTTTGTCCAGCTCCAGTGACTGTTGGGATCTAAACAAATCTTCCCATGACTCCAGGTGGCTTCCTGTCCACCACATCTGGGACTTCGGCTTCATCTTTCCCATGTACTGCCTGTAAAGGGAGCCCTCAGCCCCAGGATGCTCTTGGCCATACAGCAGGTGCTCTCCAGCACCACTTCAGCCTTTTATTAGAGCAGAACAACAAAATTGCAACCATAAAAGGAAAAATAAAATTCCATCTCTCCAAAAGGAGAGAGATGGCTTCATTGTTTTGAAAATGAACATTTATTTTCTTTTTATTTCAAGAGATTTTTTCACTTTCTTTTACAGAAACCTTGAGTATATTGGAATGCCTTGAAAGGAAAAACAATACAGTTTTGCCACTTGTAGAAATATTAAAGCATTTCAATCTAAGCAAGGTATAAAATCGTATACAAATCTTCTATGATCTGGAGCTTAAATGAGGAACAGTAAGGCAAAATAGGAAAAGAAATTTTAACTTCTCAAGATATTAGATAGAAACTTTATTTAGAAATCAGTTGCCAAAAACTGAATTTGTACATTAAAGACTCACAGGAAAAGATCTATAGATACCAGGAGGTCTAGCTATGCAGGATGGCTGACCCACTTACTCATTACTTACACAACAAAACAGAAACCTTTGCCCATGCTTTCTCTGGAGGTTGCCTTACCTCTGCCCAAGATGCACACATAAATACTTTGACACCCGGGTTACAGATAATGAGGCCCATGTCCTTCACCTCCTGTTTAAACCAGGCTGGCTCTGCAGATCAGTTTTTCTTCACCCTGCAAAGACTAACACCTGAGCAGAGGCACAGCACTAAGCACAGCCTTGACCTATTTTCCAGGGCAGCTTAAGCTCGTTTGAAAATCATGTGAAGAATAGGGGGAAAGGCATAGCTCATGTAGGCTTTACAACAGGGAGTTTTATATATAGGAATGGAAAATGCTAACAATTATTTATATGGTCTTACTAATAAGATGCAGGTTTGGATGTTGAATTAAGTTATTTTCTTTGGTGGAATAAACTTATGATTATAGAAAGTCACTGCATGGGTGAATAAAAATGGAAAATAAAATGCACCAAAGTCATGACTCAGAAACTACTTTGTTCTTATTATGTGCAAAGCAGGTTAATCTGGTTAATCTCTCCCACATATTTTATAAAAGCCCTAAGTTTTTCCAAGCTTTCATAAGTGCTATGGAATAATTTTCTGGAAACCAAATAAGTCATTCCAATCAGTACCAAATAAGTTCCTCAGTTTGCCATGATCAGGGATGGGGAGAGGAGGATGATTTGGATGCAGGAAGAGCTGACAGCAGATGCAGAGATGGGCAGGCCTGGCAGCGTGGGCTTCCCAGATCTTGTAGTCTGGCGAGGAACGCTGGCCCTCCCGAGCCAGTTCTGTGCTTCACGCCTCTGCTGGTAGGACTCCCTGAGCTGGGATAAGTAGGGGAACGTGGCTTAGAGATTGCCCTGCAGAAGCTGTCCCACACTGGAAGCAGCAGTCTTATCTATTATTCAGATAATGGGCAGCCTGCTAAAGAGTAGAGCAACCAGAAGAAGATTGGTCTGTCAGCACTTTGTATTGGTTTTTCACTGTTGAGCTGTAACAAAAAGTTATTTTTGGAAGCCAGAATTTTACTCCTTACCTTTGCTTGAAATTAATTTTCACTGCTGTGCTGTAACAAAAAGTTATTTTTGGAAGCAAGAACTTTACTACTTACCTTTACCTGTTGGTTTTAAGGAATGTGCAGCACAGTTTATTTTGTTTGTGCTGACCCCAAACTGTCTTCTATTTAAAAAGAATGATATTTGAATAGATATTTATATAATAGTTATATAAAACAAAATGGCAGTAAACAGATAAATTATAAATGAATTTTAATCATTAATATTCACTCAACTAAATGGATCAGTATCCTGAGAACATCGTTATTTTGTGTTCAGCATTTGTATATGACAGGTTTTATTTACTTGTGTACTTGTGTCTACAAACCCCAGCTGAGTCATGGGGTTTTTATTACCCTGGGGAATGAATAAACATAGAAAAAGATGGTCTCTCAGGAACGTTAGAGTCTGAGAAAATACATCAAGTGCAGAGCAGAGGTGCCTAGTGCACTCTCATGCCTTTCCAGCATATGAAGAGTAGCGAGAAATTCAGCTAAAAGCAGCATGAACCTTCAAAACACACCCAGTATACCATGGGGTACATTTCTGCAAGACACCTGCCCAACAAAAACTTGTATCAACCAGTCAACTTACAATTATAACTGCAATATCTCTGCATATCTGTCCCATGTTCCCTGTTCGGGACCTGTTGCTGGGACCCAGCTGGATCTGTGGCTAAATCAGTGTGGAGGATGCTGCAACAGTTACATGGAGATGGAATTTCTCACAGAAGTCATGGTTACTGATTTAATTTATAATATATCAATAGTTATCCTGCATTTTGAGAAAGTAAATGACTCAGATGTCTTTATGTTCCTGAAATGACCTTTCTCATCTCAAATAAATACATATCCTTTTATATACTTAACCAGTATTCTTAATTACAGTTGTTACGAATCATTCCGTTCAAGGCTTTACCTTTTGAATGAAATACATATTTTCCTTTCTAAACCATAGTTTACACATTTTTGTATTTATTTTTAGTTCTAGTTGTTCTGGAATTCTATTAAAAGCCACATGAAATTAACATTATTAAGAATTAACATCAAGCTGTTTTCTTGATCATTTATACAATATTTAAAGGTATCTTTGCCAATATTGTTAGCAATTCCCTATTCAATAACCCTTAAATTGCAAAAGAATCATAAAGGCAGCATTAGCAGAGACATAAAGGGTCTCAAAAAAGGCACTATACAGAAAAAAATCTACTTGCAACTCCAAATCTCTTGAGGCTTGTCCATTCAAACTCCAAAAGTCCAAATACTTAAAAGCTGATGCTAGTACCTATATTCAGAATTCTATCCAAGTGAATAACACTTTTTCTATGCTTCTACTTGCACAGATATTTTGTGAATATAAACCAGTTTTCCAATTTTTCCATCTCTATGTTTTTAGCATGACTTTTTAAAAATAAAATGGAAAGTAAAAATAACCTTGGCTACATTATGCAGCAAATGTAGGCAGACCTCTAGCTTCTGCATGACTCCATAACAGAAGCTGTCCACTGGTGTCCCTACAAAGACCTTTTTGCACAATCAGCTTAAATTAATAAAGACATATGATGCATTAAGCCGTGCACATTACACTGAGCAGTGGTTCAGGCTTGAAAGTGCCTAATGTTGAATAAAGTTTCCCACCAGCTGTTTTTGTGTTGTTTTGTGCTCTCATTTCAGCTATTACATAATGCATTGAGATGAAAAATTGGCATATAGAGGTATAATGGTTTGTTTTCTAGAGACCAAGCAGTTTATAATTTTAGTTCATACTCACAGAATAAAGCAGACCTTTAGATCAAATCAAAAAACGAAGGAAGGTATGGCAAATGACATCATAGACCATCACTTTCAGGAAGTATTCTTAAAATATGAAGACATATCTTCATCATGTCAGTCATAATTTATGATAGATCGAAATCAACATTCTTCTGCCTGAATTATCATAGTCTAAAGCCATTATGTACACTAACTTACAGCAACACATGGAAAGGAGAGAAGAAAAAATGGTAACTGATATGTTGCACACCATTTTTTACTCCAAAAATATCCAATGAATGATATAAAGTGTGCGCAATATTGAATCAGATAAAATAAACTAGTGTGAATGCACATACACAAGATTTATTGCAACAGCACTAACGTTTTGTCCATTATACTTGTGCACACAGAAATGCAATCTACTCTGAGGTGGAAAAAGGAAACACAACAATTAGCAGGCATGGCAAGTGTCCCAGTGGTTAGAATCTCACTGAGTTCCTACAGAAATGGGCTGCAGTACCACCAGCTGGCTTTGAAAAGCTTTGCTGCTGCTTAGGAGAAAGGCTGAATGTCTCCTTCCGGGACAAAACTTGGGTATAAGATAGCATCAGTAATCCCAATAATCTTCTGGAAAGAGTGAAGTCTTACCTCTCCTTTCCATGAACTACCTCAAGTGGTTTCCTCCTTGCTATGCAAGATTCTGTGGATCCCACTTCTTTCTCCACAGTGGAAAGGGAAGATGAGTATCTAACTTTGATGTTTGGACTTAATGATCTTACATGACTTTTCCAACCTTAAAGACTCCATGATTCCATGATCTAACTTTAGCGTTGCAAAATTCACTAGTAGCCCAACTTTATGAGGTTTGTCATGGTTTAACTACAGCTGGTAATTAAGCCCCACACAGAAACTCACTCATTCCCACCACACCAGGATGGGGGAGTCAATCAGAAGGGTAAAAGTGAGAAAACTTGTGGGTTGAGGTAAAGGCAGTTCAGTAGGTAAAGGAAAAGCTGTGCACACAAACAAAGCCAAACAAGGCATTCATCCACCAGTTCCCATGGGCAGGCTGATGTTCAGCCATCTCCAGGACAGCCAGGGCTCCACCACACATAATGCTGACTTGGGAAGACAAACACTGTCACTCCAAACATCCTCCTTCCCCCCTTCTTCCCCCAGGTTTGTATGCTGAGCAGGACACCATATGGTGTGGGATATCCCTGTGGTCATCTGGGCAGCTGTCCTGGCTGTGACCCCTCCCAGATCCTTGTGCACCCCCATTCTCCTCACTGGTGGGGCCATGTGAGGTGCAGGGAAGGCCTTGACTGTGTGTGAGCACTGCTCAGCAATAACAAAAGTAGTCCAGAATTACCAACACTGTGACCAGAAAAATCCAAAGCATAGCCCCATGCTACATACTGTGAAGAAAATTAACTCTATCCCAGGCATATATAACCAGCACATAGTAGCAGATTTTCATATCAGAAAGTTTTGGCTTCACAACTCACTCAAACATTAAGTGCTCAACTTTCACAGTGGTAAAACCATAAAGGATGAAAACAGAATCTTCAGTAGGCATTACTTGAGTCTTTCATCAGGAAGACACAAGAGATTTCAGCCTTTGGTCATTGCAATGGGACTTCACCACCATATACTTTCATTACTATAATGTCCACAGGAGACATATTACATTCAGAATGAAAACTAAATCTATTTTTGATAAGAGATAAGTCCAAGAGCTAGAACCATTAGTAAGTAGAAAGGCCTAAGAGGATGGAACTGCCGTGGTAAATTAACCTTACCATGAGGCAAGTGAAAAAACTTATTCTTAATGTTGCCTAAACTTAGCATATTTTCCTAGAGATGATTTTGGGCTCAGTGTCAGAGTTTGTTAGTGCACATGCATAACACAGACTTTTGAGACAGGGAGATGCCAAGAAGTTGTCCAGAATTTACAGTGGGCTTTAAAATAAGCACAAAGCAATTTTAATGGGACCCTTGGAACTGGTTATCCTCTGGCAAAATACCAGCAACAGGAAAGATGAATTGGCTGCCCATTCACACTCACCTAAGCATAGATTTTAAGGTGAAACAAAACCAGTAATTCAATTCCTCTTCCTTACAGGTAAGAAGTCCAAATGATCTGCATGTCTCTATTTGTGCGTAAGTGGTACCCATTTTCAGTATAGCTAAAAGTTACCACTGGCAGAAAGCTTGCATCCAGAATCAGTGGAGAAACACTATCCAAGTAGAGACTATCTGTAACCTCATTTCCAGTGAGATATAATTTGTTTCAAATCTTTGAGTACTGATAGGGGTGAGAACACCCAGAGTCAGGCAGAGTGAGATGACACTCTTTCAAAATAAAGAGGTCAGAAATTCTTCAACATCAGTTTCTATGTACTCAACACCCTCTTTTCTATTTTTAAGCACCAGGCAGGCAGGCACTTTTACTGGTAACACATCCACACAGGTTTCCTTGGCATCCCTCAAATCCTCGCAGCACTATTATATGTGAATGCTGCAATTTTCTATCAATGGAGAAATTACTCTGTTTCCACTCCCTGTAATTTTACACCCTCAGAAGACACTTTTGTTGACTGACAGACACCACCTTCTTCTTCCTTTTTCTTCACTGGTATCAAAAGCCTGTGCCTCATAACAGTTAATATACCTGACTTTCCTTCTTACACAATTAAAGAGCAGTCACATGGAAGGACAACCTAGTGCAAAGCAGGTCTGGTTTTAAAATACAAAATCCCAGGAAAGAGGAATATGAAGAAGTACTTCAGCATCTTAGTTTAAATTCAGCCCTGTAAAAGCTCACATGAAATATTCATACTTTAATGTCCACAAAGTAGTTTAATCTGATCTGCAGAATCACAACACTGGCAGTATAATATGTCCCACGGCCGTACAAAATGCTGAAGTGAGCAGAATACGCCCATTTTCCTCTGCCAGAAATATTCTGACCTGCAGGCTCTGGTACAAAGCACTCACTAAACACCCTGTATAACTATTTAATATATGTGCCCTCTGGAAATGCTGAAGGCCTTTCTCCTTAGGTGTCTGTCTCTGATCCTAGCAACGGACACTGTTTCTTTGTTCAGTGACCTTATGAATAGAAGTACTAAGAGCCAGATAAATTGCTGGCAGCATCACAGTCTTTAGTGAAGGCCAGTGCTTCTCCAAATTTCATCCTAAATGTAATTATGTGGAGAAATCTATCTACAGAACTTATGAGTTCCTCAAAACACTTCATCTGTCATCACCCCATTGAACCAACAGTATTTATTTGCTTTCTAAAGAAAAGCTAATTGATTTATCTGTTACTTGGAATCACACCATGATAAATAAATTATCACTTAAACATGATGGATTACTAACATTTCCTTTTCTAATTATATTTATGACATATTACCATGTCTTGCTTCATTTAAAAGCTTGCATATGTTTTCCTTATCCCTATAATCTAATCTAAGGTGCAAAACTTGGACTTGTGCCAGTGAACCCCTTTGTTAATAGACTGCTGCACTACCAGAGTCCATCTGGAGTTACTGTTCTGCTTGATGTCACACAGCAGATCCTACCTGCATGGAAGATGAAAGGACATTCAAGGCACGTATCAAGGGATGACAGTTTTCTTTGTGATGAACCACAGAGTCACAGCTTGTTAAGTAAGACTGTGACAGTGATAAAAGACAAAGCCATCATTTTATAGCAGAATATGGCCTATCGGTACATGACAAGCCATACTATCTCTGCTCACACATGCTGACATCTCATAATGCATTCTCCCAAGTGCCGGACAGAAATAGTCCGTGAAGACAGCACCACTAGAGAGTAATAGCATACTTCTTATCTGGGAGCAAATGAATGGAAAAAACCTGAAGTGTACAATGTGTCCCTACTAAAATCACAGATAAAGTGAGATTTCAACTGAAAGTATTTTCTAATTTCATTAGAAGTTCAATTGCTTTCAAATCAATCAATAAGGGCCGTTATCATTGTCAACTATTTAGCCCCTTTCCACTATGATACTTTTTTAAATGTTGAAGGTAAATTTACAAAAATCTGTTGGGAGACTTCTTTTTTTGAGAGCTGTGCATCCATACTGTGCATACAGTCTTGCACTGTACTTAACATTCTTCACACTCGACATCTTCCCAGCCTGTGCAAATATCACTAGCTGGTGCCTACAGGCTCCCAAGCTGCCCTGCAGGGTGAAAGTCCATGGAAATGTGAGAGGCTAAGAGCCAGACATCTCCCAGAGCAGGCAGCATAGAGGGACAGGGAGGGGACACTGTCAGCAGAGGTGGCAGTAAGGAACTTGAGGTTAGTACCATGCTGGAGGGAATGGGAAGACTTAGTTGCTTCCTGGAGAGAAAAAATCCTGAAAGGAACATCAAGATGGAAAAGATTTAGCTTGAAAGAATAGGGAAATATGCAAAAGGGCTACAAACCAGCAGGGGAGTATAAGGAAAGGGAAAACACATTTTGCCTCTAAGGATACTTCTCAGTTAAGCCAGGCTCTTCTCTTGGTTTTAGCCCAAGTCTTTTGATAGTCCCCACACAGAAGTTTTCATGATATATTTACATTGCTATTGGAAACAATTGCAATCCACCTGAATGGAAGAAATTAATCTATCTGCTCTAGTGATTCCTATGAAATCTCTGGCTCCCTACACTCCCACAAGGACACAGCAACTCTCCTGCAAGTGCAGCTCATGGGGAGGGGCAGGGAAATAAAAAAATAAAGGGATGTTCACAGAGATAACCCTGTGTGACAGCAAAATTAGTGGTGATGTGATGATGTACGTGCTGTTTATCAGCAAGGAGCTGTCAATGTGGTTAACAGCAGCGTTCAGGCTGAGCATTAATCACATGGGCTAGAGAAGTTCTGGTGCTGTTGTACATTTGAGATGCGTTGGCTGCTTTGGCTGGGGATTGTAAGTCTTCAAAAGTGGCAGTGAAAACCTGTCTGCCACTCTCCTCTGGACCAGCATAGTGCACAGATCTCCCCTTCCTACTGTACATGCAGCCATCCCCTCACGGAATCTGTCCATCTAGCACAGCCAAGAACCCTGTTCTCACTTGCCCTGTAACATAAATACTTCAAATTCACTGGTTAATCACCTGCAAAATTTTGTTCTGTGATACCTATAAAATATTAGTCTCAAAGGTGAAGTAACCCATATCTTGCGTGGTGCCTGTCATACTGATCAGCATTTACTGTTTGCTTGTGCCCTTCCCATCTGTTGACTAAATGTCTGTTATCTTCACACATAAATATTAAATTCTTTGGTATAGTTGTAATATAGTAAGCATAATAAATAGCAGTAATGTTAACTACTGTATTTAATAGTAAGACTCTTGATGACCATTTATATTGCTTTTATAGTTAGCTCAGCATTTCTGATTTGTGTCACAGCTTTTTTTATATAGATGAATTGATTTTTGTTTTCAGTAGTTGTTGACATAATTGAATAGATACTTTTTAAATTTCCCCTCTTCTCGGTTCTGGACTTTTAAATCTATATAGACACTCAGGTGTCAGTACCTTTATCTCCATTTCTATATTTAGAGTACCTTCCTCACTTATCCTCCTTCCATTCTCATTTTCATGTCTTCCTTTTATGGTGATTCTGAGACATGAAACTGCTCTCTCCCTCCCCTGATGTTGGCTTGCAGGAAGCCCTCTCTGCTAGATGGAACAGAAAAATTATATTCAAAGACAAAATATTTCAGAATTAAACCCTGAAAATATATCAGGCACTACATCTGATATTTGACTGTCACAGACTCATTAAGTACCAGGTTGGAAGGGATCTTAAGGATAAACTGTTCCAATCTTTCTTCGCAAAAGCTTAATCAAGACAAGATGGATCTCCACTCTGTTCAGCTGAATCTTAAAAGTGTCCGGTGTTGGGAAAGGTGCTCAGTGTTGGGGAAAAATCAATATTTGAGTAATGCAGAACATGGCCACCATGTGGTACATAGAGCTGTCTTTATAACAGAATAGAAAGATCCCATATACAGTGCTTTTGCAGATGGTGTCCCACCATCTGCTACACCTCAGCTAATAAACCCTGTGTCTCAGCTTCATATGAGCATGGACAGATTGTTTCCCTTTCCAGACCAACCACCACTCACAACTTGTTGTCTCCACTCCTTCACAGACAGCCATAGTTAGTCTGAGGCAGGTCTCCATCCTGTAAAGTCTTAGGTATGCTCTTACCTGGCTATAAAGGATATGCAATGTCTTATCTCTTCTAATTTTACTGTGGTCATATTTTTGAAATATCTTAATCCTGAAGTGGTGTGATTATATGAGAGTTCCAGTTTTCATTTGAAGAAAAACTCTTTAAAATTTAAAGAAGAATGTTCAAAAATCTGAATTCATAGAGAGGAAATCACCTTTTCTTGTTTTTAATTCTTTCCTGATTTTTCAGCCATTCTAAAGATTTTGGCATATTCTGTTCTAGATGATTTACAATTGGAATTAGCTCTACTAAAACATTTCATTGACTTGAACCTGACTGAATTTTTAATTTGTAAGCTCATGACAAAGATCACACTTTTTCACACATTCTGACATACACATAAATTTAAAAAGTGTATCAACATTAAATTCTCAAGAAATGTTATAGCTTCTTCTGTTTTCTTCTAGCCAAGCCACCACAGGATTTTGAAATTTGAAAGGACAAGTTGTTTTATGAAGACAATCATCATTTCACCTGAAAAAAGACTTTATTTTTAGAAATTCATAAAGCATAACTAGCTTTTTGCTAGAGTTTTTAAGTTTTATGCACACTGTGGTTCCAACAGGGACTACAAGTGCCAAAATGCCACAAAAAAAGACTATTTCCTCAATACTTTTAGCTTAGAGAGACAGAAAGTGCTGGGAATTGTGTAATAAGAGAAGCCATAGTGAGAAGTACCACTCAGCTTTTAGATCAAAAAGGCTGATTAAGCACTGGAGGTTTTGGGAAGATTTTTCAAACAGAATTGGTGCCATAAATAATCAGAATTTTGCTGATCAACTTGGTAAACTGATTGAATATTGTCTCACATGTGATCACTTTTAATATCCAGGTGGGCTTCATATATATTTAGAAAGAGATAGCCTAAAGCCTAAACCTGTCCCTGGTGACCATTGCTGTTGGGTGAATATGAAAATACAGAGAATGTGTATGTCAATGACTGAACCCTGCCATTGTTCAGGTTAGCTCTTCATTGTTTATCTTATTAAGAAGCTCCTAGAATTACACAGGAGAGTGCCAACAATTTGAGATATTTTCCATGCAGGGCAGGAGCTCTAGGCTCTATCTGCAGCTCTTGAGGGGGCAGAGGCTGCCAGAGTGGTCAGGCTTCAGTCTGCCTGCCGTAGCATAGGACCCAGGCATCTGCATTTACCACGCATTCTAGACCAGGTTGCAAAGAAGCAACCTGTAATACCAGAACACTTCCATCAACAGAGCCATGGGATGGAAGAAAAGCACGTATGAGAAGCAGTGAAGGACTAGAGTTAGATGTCAAATCATTAAAATTTCCCAGTTTTCTGTTGTTTCTCTGTACAAGTTGTTTTAGGTTCACTGATGTCTTGAAGCAGGAGAAATAATGAATGTCAGGAAGACTTTCTCCATGACTCAGCAACAACCACTGGAATATACTTGAGACATTTGGTCATTCCTTTACCTTGGCCCTGATTATATCTGAATATTCAAAAAGGCACGAGGGGTTTTTCATGCAGCAACTCTGATCAGAGTTTTTGGATTTGCAAAGCACAAGTTACTCATGTAAGGCATGCAATGCACAGTGAATATGAGATAACCTCCTCCTTGTCAAAGATAAGGTGTGAACTTACTGATGCTCTTCGGAAGCGGAGTAAATTACTTCACACATTGCTAGCTAAGAGAATTTGCAAAAGGAGTTAGTGTAGAGTAGTTTATGAGCTTGAATTCACACTTCAGTTATTTTT
This sequence comes from Promerops cafer, assembly GCA_013398275.1. Lineage (NCBI taxonomy): Eukaryota > Metazoa > Chordata > Aves > Passeriformes > Nectariniidae > Promerops > Promerops cafer. The sequence goes on along the minus strand of VZSE01003118.1, from coordinate 1,740,833 downwards.
CTTTATGGTAACTTTTAACGTAGAGAAGCATTCAGTCATCTTAATTCTGAGAGTCTTAGTTCAAAAAGTGACCAGAGTTTTAAAAAAATGCAATGTAATATTCTTGTGTTTTCTTCTGCAATGCCACTCCTCCATAAGCTGAATTACACCCTTTTCAGGTAGTTCTGATTGCAAGGGTAACCATATGAGATATTTTTCTTGAAAAATAAATATAGTGTTAACATGGGCTGTTGACATATGTTACAGACAGCTGAAATAAGAAGAAATTCTAGGAAATTAGTATACTAATTAGCATACTAATAGTACTGAAGGTCTTATGTAACTCCTTATAGCGTAGGTCTTGTATCTTCCCCAGCATCTTGCCTTGCTTAATAAGTTCAAAACCAAGGGAATCCTCCCTCTTGTAAAGCTGGAACTTCTGAATCCAGACCTCTTTGGCACATGAGGAAGAACCCTGCAAGAGAAGCACTTCCCACCAAATCCTGCTGTCATTCCAGAAGCACTAAGATTGTTAAAAGCAAGAATCTTGCTCAGGGCTTTATGCAGTCTGGTTTTGACACTCTCCAAGGATGGCAGCTGCACAAAATCATCTGCAAAGAAGCAGGCTTTTACCCATATTTTTAATTGTTTTCTTCAAATTCACACTTTGTTTAAAATGCTCATGGAGGTGGAGTGCTAGTGAACTTGTCAGCCTTTTTGAAATGTGCTGAATCACAGAAAAAGTGAGGATGCTTACATAGAGAAGGTGTCCTGGGCTAGAAAGCTTGACTAATATTAAACTAAGTAAAACAAGATTCTTTCAGAGTCCTCACAGGATCAACATCATCACTTTCCACAAGGTCCTAATACAAAGCATTTTAACCAAAATTCTAGGCTTTTCAACCTAGTAATAACCTACCTATAAAAACTAATTTCTATCACCCCAGACTCTGGTTAAAGATAAAAGGTCAGTTAATTGGATAGAGTTCAGTGACTCTAAGCTGAAAATGAGAAATAAAAAAGAGTAAAAAATAATACCTTCAATTTACTTCTTTCAATTTCAGTGCTCTATTAGACTGCTTTAGGTATGACTTCATTTAAATATCCCATATAGCACAAATTTAGGTGCTTAACTGAATATTGATCAACTGGTATTCATCTTAAAAAACATTCATTGCTAGTTCAGATTTGGTACTTCATACCTGATTTTCCAAAATGCTGAGCACCTGCAGCTCCCAGTGGCTTCATTTTCATAGCAACTACAGTTACCCAGGAAATCAGTTCAGAGCACACTTGTACTCACGTGGCACGGCCCCAGTTTTCAGTGGAAAACTATACATTTTGAAGACTAGGGCATTTTTTATTTTGCTACACCTTCTACTAAGAAGTGTCTATTTTTCCACAGCAGATGCTGGAGCCCTGTCCTTTTAAGCTGCCAACATCCCAGATTCTGTTTCCAAGCTCATCTATTTAAAGAGCGAGGATTGTCATGCTGGAAAGTACCTTAAAAATAGGGGTCTGGTGCAGGGCCTAGACCCAGCTCCCTTTTTATTCCATTCTGTATGCCTACAGCAAGGAAAAATAACTTACGAACAGATGCTTGCTTCTGCCCTGCTCTGGATTCTAGCAAGACAGACTATCTGAAAAGGTGTAATACAAGCAGCTGCTGCTTTCTAAAGGTACAGATATTTATTCACAGGAACAAGAGAACTGAGATGAAAAAGGCAAAAGAAATAGGACTCTGAAAAGTACAATTTCTTAGAGCTTCCTACAAGGTGACACAGCTTTCCACCTCTCCATACGCAGAGGCACCTTCTACAAATCCATACTTGTGCTACATAAACTGAGGCACTTGGACAAATCAGGCTAATGCAGAGTTCCTTGTTTCAGTGACTTTGCAGAGCACAACTGGAGATTAGGAAAATAATTATTCACTGCAAAAAAAGAGTGTATATGACATTAATCGAGATTATAAAAAGCTAACTACTTCTGGGGCTAAAAAATTGTGCTATCCCAAATTCTCATTAATAGCATCCAATTACTGTCTGTGTTATGTAACTGTTCATCTCACTATGTGGGCACTTACTGCTGGAGTCTGCTGCTGCTCAGCATAAATTGCACAGAGCACAGTGTGTAAAGGCATTAATGGCATTTACTTTGAATTTCGCAGTACAAGGATAAACAAAAATATATTCTGAAATAAAATTGCAAGTGGTGGGGAGAGGTCATTCCAAGCAAATTTTTAAAATTTTTTATGTTTTAAAATCTGTTCAGTTGTTGGGGGGGATGGGAATTTTGTGTGGTTGGTTTGGGGTTTTGTAGCAAAAAGATATAATTGTTATGTGGTATAAAAGAAAATAAATGTTTTCTGTTTCAAATATGTTGTAAAAACTAGTACACTATCACATAAAACAAATCATTAATTTTAGAGGGTTTATTCCCCTGAATGCTATACAAATATTTCAGATCTCAAAGTGCACATCATTAGAATGTGGGAACTTGTACTGAGCAGTCTGCGTGTGGGCACTGACCAAATAAAATGTCAATGAGCCTCTACTGATGGGAACAAGCAGAGATAAAGTGGACAGAAAGATCTGTGAGTCAGTAAATACTGCAAACAACAATCATAGCAGGTCAGGCAATTATCACAAGAAGAAAAAACACTGATAAATCCAGCAAATAAAATGTGATCCCCTCATAAGCCATGAACATCAGAGAATGACAGCAGACTAAAGCTGGGGTTCACAGGACATTAACCTTCCTGAATGGAGGGCTGACTATTGCTGTGGCACCAAATCCAACAACCAATCTGTTTGTACAGCAAATTACCTATTTCCTTTGCAGAAGGGAAAACAGAGTGTTTGAGAAGTAAAGCTACTGCGAGAATCAAGGAAACAAAATCAATGAGCCAAAACATGAGGGAACACTTACAAACTGAAACAATTAGCAAAAGAGTTATGAAAGATAAAAGCCAAAGACTGAAGCAGCAGGAGAAAAAAAAGAATAGGCTGTAATGATTTCTGAGAGGATGGTTTTTCATTTTCTTCATGGTTAATGGTGAGATTTCATTGACCCCTGCTGAAATAGGATCAGGATTCTTAAGAACAAAAATGGGTGAAAAAGGACAAAAAGCAGAACAAGTAGTGAAAGGATTCAGTGTGAAAAAAATCCAACAAATACTAATTCTTCCCCCATTATAAGCATAATTTCTGCCTGTGTTGGAATGGAGATTTCAATTTGCTGCTATCCACTAAAAAAAAAAAAATTTAGCAAGCAGTCACCACAGGGTGTTTTTGCCATAAAGAACAAAACCTTCAACAACTCATTTTCACAATAATAACATTTCTTAATCTTCAGCATATTATCTGGGGTCTGAAAGTACACAGCTGATCCTCAGCTCCTTCGGAAGTGCTGGCAAAATTCCCTTTCTACAATGTAGTGCATAAGGTATTCCTAAGGAAATAAACATTATACTGTAATGGTGGTATCTGCTGGTATTGAGCTTAAATTCTGAAATTTTCTATATAGGGAAAAAATGCCTCCTGCTTTATATAAATGAGCATATATCATGAATTACAATATGAGTTGACAGATATAATCATGAGTTGACAGATAGTCAAACATTTATGGAAATAACCCAGACACCCTATTTTATTCAAGTTGGTTTTTTTTTAACTAGCTCTGACAAGTTTTCTGGGATAAAAGCCATATTGTAAAATCAGAATTCAGCCTTGTAAGTTAGCTAATATTCTGCTTTATCCAGCAGAGCCCCAGTGCATAAGTCTAACATAGGATATTCAATACATTACTTTCAAAACACATATTAGCTTAACAAGGATCTATACTATAAGCCATATTAATCATGTGTTTGCAAACTTTTATCAACATTGATTATTTTCTTGATAGAATTACAAAATCAGTAGGCAAAATTTAGACATTAGATGCAATATATTTAAATTTATAATGTATTTATATTTAAAATTTAAAAAGAAACTCTATAGAGTGGCTTGCATGAAAGGATTTTGACAGATTAAAACCATAACTGAGGGGTATCAATATGTGCAAATGCATCAGGATAATGTAAGAGGCTAGCTAGAAAGAGGAATCATTAATAATAAAACAATTATCGTGAAATTAAAAAATCTAAAGAGCATAGCTTCAAGGAAAACAGTTTCATATATATGTATATGTAAGAAAAGGGAGAAATCTTTGAGGACAGACATTTGTGACAAAACTGAATATTTATGTATAAATATTTAGTGCAATATTAGGACAAACTAAACAGGTGCATGTTGCTCAATTTCTCAAGCAAACTCAAATACTAGATAGATGTACAAAACAAGAAATGCCCCAGAAAAAGATATATACCATGATCAAAGGCTCAGAAAGAAATAAACAATGTGTAACTGAAATGTTCAGGGAAAGAAATAAATGCAGAGAAGATCTTGAAAAGAACGAGACAGTTTCTTATATGAGTTTCCCCCCAGCCTTAGAGATAACTTCTTAAAATCTGAGATATTTCCAGAGGAAAAGTAAAATATGTATGGTTGAGGAGATAGACTAACGTGAGTGCAGAGACTGACCACATGGGTATCAAATACACATTTTGAACACCTGAAATTAATAATGGACCCCCAAATCCAGTATTGCATCCCTTGACTTCTGCACTTATCAGGTCAGGATGATTTCTGGATGCTTCATCTGGAACACTGCAGGCTACAGCATGGCAGGGCCTCTGTGGCCAGAGACCCTGGCACTCCCTGCCATGGGGGCAGCACAGGTGCAGCCGAAGGCAAAAGGGTTTTCTCCTCTTCTTCTCAAAAATGCACCTGAAGGCATGAATAGTGGTGAAAGCACTTTCCTTGGAGACAGAGTCTGTGTGTTTAATGCTTTCTGAGGAAGAAACTGAACTCGGATCCTAATTTGTGAGCTTGTGAACTCTAGAATATGATAGAAAAGGTGAACAGCATTGTAATTTTCTCCATTAACTTAAAGAAAGGGACAGAAAAATGCAGCATGTTTCAGCAGATATGCTTTTGGCACGCTGCAAAGAAACTTCTTAGGTTAGTCTCAGAGTCAATTGAAGTGGAGGAATGTCTGCTTCTGGGGTTCCAGCCATATTTAGAAGGAAAATAAGTAATAAGATGGCTACATAGACATCATCTGCTCTGAGCATCTACAGAAGCACAAGCCTCTGTGCTTAGGGATTTTAAGATGGAACAGGGAGCTCCTTATTGAATTAAGGCCCACAAGCGTTAAAGAGTGACTGAATTGATTTAGATAATTTGTATCTACTCAGCTGTTGTCTTAGGCGCCTAAATCCTTTCCTGGAACTGGACCAGGAGAGAGCAGAGCATTTTGCTGCTAAGTGCTCTGCTTTTACAGAAAATCAATGCCAAACTACCATATTTTTATTTAGAATATCCTCCCCCAGCATTTGTATAGCTTGCCATTATAAAACTAATTTGACACAATATAAATGCTTAAAGATATTGAAGGGCCTTAACAAGGAGGAAAACACAATTATTTAGTTTAGTAGAAGAGTATGAAAATCAGAAAAAAAATTCATGTATGTAGGAACTATTAAGAATTTATTCAGATGAGGAACTACCATGGACTTACAAAAATGTCAGAAAATTCATCATTTCTATTATTTGAAAAGAGAATATACATATCACTTATAAGTAGAAGGAATGTGATATTGCTAAGCAGCTGATGCTGTGTGTCATCTCTTCCTCTTAATGATATGACCTGATGGAATCAGCTCTCTTCCATTTTGAATATGTGATTTTGAAGCAATTAGTGATCATCAGAGAAACCTGTGGGAACATGACCTGTCAAGGGGCTATTCTCTTGCCAACAACTTCAGAATTATCAGGTTTTACTCGTTTGATCCAGGATGGTAAATCCCTGCCTGGGACCTTCTGAAGATAATATTTTTCTCAGAAGTAGATAAAGTAATGAACATAGAACTAGGTGAGGTAACACTTTTAGTAAAAGTGATAAAGCCTATTACACAATCAATAGCTCAAATGCTTTAAAAGGGAACATCCATTATCCACTCTTAAGATCCAAGGGAGAGGAAATCTTGAACTCCATTGTTCTTCAGATATGCTTCTCCATACTTTGGGAATATTTTACAATACAAAAGGTTGACCAACAAGCACTAAACTCTGAGCACTGATCTTTGCTCAGAAGGTCAGGATCAGAGCCACACCTCATTAAAAGCAAATCACTGAAGTGTAGTCCGCTGGGGAATCTCATTTTCCTTATTTCTCTGTAAGATGATTGGATTGGCCCCAAAAGCCAACTATATCCTGGGCTGCATCCAAAGCAGCACAGGCAGTAGGTCAAGGGAATTGATTCTGCCCCTCTAATCTGCTCTGGTAAGCCCACCTGTAGCACTGCATTCAGCTCTGGAGTTCCCAACATAAGGACATGGAACTGTAGGAGTGAGTTCAGAGGAGGCCATGATGACGAGCATGGCTCTGGAACACATCTCCTGTGAAGACAGGCTGAGAGAGTTGGGATTTTTCAGCCTGGAGAAGAGAAGGCTCTGGGCAGATCTTACTGCACCGTCCAATAGCTGAAGGGAGCCTACAAGAAAGATGAAGGGGGACTTTTGTCAAGGACATGTGATAATACGACAAGGGAGAATGAGTTTAAGCTGAAGGAGGGTAAGGTTCAGTTAGACATTGGTAAGGAATTCTTTATTCACAGGCTGATGAGTCCCTCTGAGTCCAGAGAAGTTGTAGATGCCCCACCCCTGGAAGTGTTCAAGGCCAGGCTGGATGGGGCTCTGAGTAACCTGGCCTGGTGGAAGACGTCCCTGTCCATGGAAGAGGGGTTGGAACTGGATAATTTTTAAGGTCTCTTCCAACCCAAAGCATTCTATGCTTCTATGGTTTTATGAAAAAAAGGACAGAAAAACTATCATTCAAATAGAGAAAGTCACTGACTTCTGGAGATACATAGTCTTTTCTTCAGGGTAACTTCTTTGGTTAAGGGAGTTATCCACTTGCCAGTTTGTCCAGCAAAGCACACAACTTTTCAATAAATATTTTCATATATTTCAGTACAAATAGTAAAAAAAGTAAAAAATATTTTTAAAAAACACATAATTGGCAGGCATTATACACAAACTTGGTTAAGCTATTTCACCCAAAATATAGTTCTAAGAAGTAATATTTAAAAAAAAATACAACAAACTGTTTTAGAAGTTATTTCTGTTATTAACATTTTTCCCATTCAAATTTTTTCCTACATTTTCTTCAACACACTTTACCTATAAATTTTTTATTTATTAAAGCCTTATCTTTTTACTCAAATACACAGATTTATATAAAATGAATGTGAAATCCATATGGATAAAATATAAAATGGAAAGAAAAATGGGAAATGGGTCAATCTTGAACTCTATTATATGGAAAGAGCTTTAAAATTTCAGAACAGCAGATGCATTTTGACAAGTAAATGTAGTTAAACATACCAATAGTGAAAAGTTCACTGTAGAGACTTCCGAAAAGATTAGCAAACAAAAAAAAATAATAACCTTTTTTTCCTCTTAATTTCTTCCTTTTTTAAGCCAAACTTACCTTTTCTTTTTGCATCCTGAGTTAGTATTTTTGAATGCTTGAAGGTGAGCAAGCTGTAGTCAGTTTGCATTTAAGATGTAGAGTGCACTGTGAGTCTGATAATAAATTATTTAAATGAAAATTGCTTCCATTTCCAGGAGATCTTAGGAATCTGGTGAATATAAACCTATGCAGGAGCATTTTAAAGTCTCTACTAATTCACAGCAAAGGCTTTAAAAAACATTGAATAATAAGAGTCAAAAATGTTGATTCTCTGTCCTTTTACATTCATTATATTAATGGTTTACTAAGCAGTGTAAAGGAAGGTATTTTCTTTGTAGAGCCCAGTCAAGGACATCAGAATAACTTCCTAAAGGCAATACACATTCACTTTCAAACAGGATATTTCCCTTAAAAGATATTTTATTAATTTTCCAAGTAATTACTGAGCTTTTAGGAAAAAAATTCTAATAACCTCCAGGGTTTGCACAGCGTTTTTAACAAGGATGCCTGGATGCCTCCTTATTTTTAAAATACTTTTATTTTACTAATAGGAAATAGAGCCTCACAGAAACCTAAGTGGCTTTTGGCTTCATTGGCTGCAGACTGCCAAGTGCACTTCTGTCAAATCCAAGCTGACACCTTAAAGGGCCAGGAGAAAGCTGCAGTGCAAGTGCGAGGATGCACAGCAACACAGCTGCTCTCCTCACATTCTACGTTGTGAGCTCTGTTGGTAAATTTTAGGTATGAGGGGCTTCATCTTCTTCACCCATGCCACGCTATCTCCTGAAGGCAGTGGTTATCCTAAGCAGTCTCCTGCTCCACAGAGGCAGAAGAGCTTTTGACACAAAGGTGACAGGTAGACTTCACAGTAAATACACAAGTTACATATAAAGAAATCAACTCAGACTGTTTCTTATCTTCATAACATTTCTTTTTCAGTAATATCAGGAGGAGGACTGAGATCCGTGCCTACAGTGTTGTTTTCTGTTCTGCCATGCTATTCAGAAATAACCATTTCCCAACAAAATATTAGATGGCAAAGTCCTGGTATACCTAACTTTATATTATCCCTCCTTCATTCTTAAAATACAATAAAATAGAGCAAGCTGGTTATGAACTATCAGAACATGCATGGCTGCAGAACCTCTGCTCAGGTGCTTCTGTGCTCAGAGGCCTAGGGCAGTTGGAGTTAGAATAGTCCCAGGCAATGAAAACATAAACTTCCTCCAGGAGAACAATTTATGTCTTCTAGAAGATTGTTGTCATCAAAAGCACATTTTCATGCTTCATTGCTGAATAAATGTGATTTCTAATCAGTTTTGAATATATTACATAAATTTATATGAACTCTGGCTAATCTTAAGGCTTTCTGTTCACTGTATCATCACATATCTCATGGCAGATATAAAATTCTGCCTAAAACATACATTATTTGAACTAGTGCCCTATGGAGAAAAAGTCACAGGCTTCTTTAGATTAAAACCCAAACATTTGGGGTTTACACCTGTATGCATGTTTTTATTTTTTTTCAAGTCTACAAGTGGTTAATTCTATGTTAGTGATAATCAAGACCACTGAATGATTATTCATTATCTGTCAGAACTAGCCAAATAAAAAATGTTCATTAATATAATCAGTAATTATATCCCATATCAATCACCGAGCAAACTATTCAAAATTTGTCCCTGTTCCATAAATATTCTGTACATAATAGTCACCAAAAAAAAAAAAAAATCAAGATCTGTTTCTGAAAATCTCAGATAAATTATCCATAAATATTTGTTTAATTAACCAACTCTATTACCTGTCATGTTTCCAAGCAGATGTTAAGTATTCCCCTAACTCCTTTCCTAAGCAAATTAATATCTGGTTGCATACATTTTTTTTAGTGTGTGCCACGGTAACATGATTTTAACCTCACTTTCTTACCTGTGGTCAGGTTCTGGTTCAGAGCAAATGATGTCCCGTTACAAGTCTTTATTGTCATCCAAATAAAGTTTCTCCAACCATGACCAAAGAATATATTTTCTTCTTTCCTTAGTTCTCTTCCAGCTTCATTCAGATTAAAAATATTGTTGTATATATACCATGTAAGGTAAAAAAGAAATGCCAGAAACCTGATCTCTTTAATTAGTTTCTGTCTGATGAGTTATTCACTTTCTCTTCTCAAAAGTGTTTAAATGTGTTTTCTAACTAGTAGTATGGGCATCTTATATGATGTTCTTTAAAGAGAATACCCTAAAATCTATCTTCAAGTCTAAGACAATCAGGGCTGGGTCGAGTTAGCTCAGGATATTTCCAACTCCTAACCTTGGCAGCATCTCTTTGCCCTGTTGGAGTGATAAAGGCAGAAAGGCTTCATCATTTCCCATAAATATATTGGTATTTTTATCCCTTCTAAAAGAATATGAAACCTTCTTTTTTAAGTAATTGGAAGAAGAAACAAGTGTTTCTAGTTCCAACACTTACCCTAAGCATCTACAGCAACTCAGGGACTCAGAGAAACAGGAGGACAGGTGATGAGGCATTTCCTGTTCTTGAAATGTAGCAGAGGGGACCGACCCTCTGCAGGGCTGGTAATAGCAGGGTTCCCCCAGTGCCTTACTCAGATTTCTACAAGTAGCATCATCATTTTAAGCATACATAATTTGGGGTTCCTGCTAAAAGAGAAAGTTGTCCTCCACCGATTCTTTTTCTAGGTTGATTTCAACCTGAACTGTGAGTACATGAACACTTGTTCTGGCATACGGGAGTAGGCGGCAGAGAAGCAAAACAAGACAGAGATGGGAAAGGATGGACTTTTTGGAAACATATATAATTAGTGCCAGCTTCTGAAGCTGTGGTGTTAAAGTCAGCACCCCAAGACAGTGGTGCTCTGGAATCATTTCTCTTAGAGGTACTAGGTAAGATGTCAACAAGCTCAATAAATGAGATTTGTTTAGTTATCACTATAAAGAAATACTTGTGCTGATTTATGAAGGATGAGGCACTTAAGTCCTGTTAGATAATTCAAAAATCTGATGGCCATGAAAAAATCTAAAATTTTTTCGCCATAATCAAAAACTGGATATTATGATGGGATTGTTCTAATGATCTGAGTGGAATCACCTATAGAATCATATAATCACTAAGGTTGAAAAAGCTTCTAAGATCATTGAGTCCAATCAACACGGAAACTGCTGTGTTTCAGTGTCAATACAGAGTCATAGATTTTTATCTTCTGATGCTTTATATGGGGGGTGTATTCCTACGTATTTTAGTCCACCAACTTTTTTTAGTGTCTGTCTTAAGGTCAACATGATCTTTCATGTGGCCATATTTCCCAAGTTTTATTTTTCAATAAAAATTAAAGAATTTAGCCAGGTATCTGAATAACACAAAATGGTAAAGCCCTGATAAAATCAGCACATCTCTGATCTTTTATTCCAGAGATGGATGCATTTTATTAAAATATTCTTTAAAAATCTTGTGACGTTTAGGGATTTAACATACAAAGAAATAGATTTTCCATCAAATTGAGTGGCTATAGAAGAGAAAAAAGCAGGAGTAATGCTTATAATCCCTTCTTATCCCTAATTGGCCACAGTTTTCAATTTATGTTTTTATTCTTGTATGTTCCAGTGATATCTGACATGACCGAATAACACTGAATTGCTCAGAACTCATGCCAAGCTGATACAAAAAGTCATTAATTTGCTTGCCTGCCCATGTAAAAGAGGTTCCTTCTGGCAATTTTTTTTCTTTTTTTCCCCGTATTCTTTGGACGTATCCAGGAAATTACCATTTTATCTATTGTTATCCATTGCTTCTATGCTTTGTCTGTGTGAAACAATCTAATTGCACTGTTTAGATTTCACTTATTCAATTGCCCCATTTTGTGATCAAAGTTGAAGTCTATTTATTTTGCCTATATTTTTAATCTAAAGCTAGTTAATATTTAACTATACAGGTCAAAACTTTTCTGTTTAATGCTGTCTCACTATGACAAAGTTCAGATGATAATTAGGGAATAGGCATTTATAAGGAGTGTTATATTTACAGTCCACTTTGCCATTTACCATAGTATTTTCATAATGGTTTGCATGATTTAACTTGCAGCTCTTTGTGAACTCATAGTTAGCTAACTGAGTATTTGATCAATTTCTTTAAAAATAAAGCATAATTAATGTCAAAGAATATTTTCATGGATGCCACTCTTTATCCAAAAATGTGTAACAATAGCTTTCCAAATTCTTGCCTATTTAATTACCAAATTATTTCTTTATTCAGAAAAAAAAAATTTAAAAAGGAAATAACTATTTTTAAATTTGCTTTATGATAATGTAAATCAAGAACCAAAGCAGTACTAACATAAAGAGAAGAAATTTGGGTCATACATATACAGCAACAAGTATCTGAAAAATTTAATTTATGTTCATCCAAGTAAATAGTAGAAATAACCTGGCTATCCCTATCAGCTTACTGTTTTTTTTTTTTCCCATTGGCAGTTTACATAATGAAAATAATGACATGATAAAATGTACACATCCTATGGAGCCACACCCTTTTCTTGCTGCCATTTCACAGAATCACAGAATACGCTGAGTTGGAAGGGACCCACAAGGATCATTGAGTCCAACTCCCTGCCCTGCACAGGACCATTCCCAAGAGTCACACCATGTGCCCAAGAGCACTGTCAAACGCTTCCTGAACTCTGTCAGGCTTGGTGCTGTGGCCACTGCCTATGGAGCCTGTTCCAGGGCCCAGCCACCCTCTGGGTGAAGAACCTGAGTCTATTCCAAGCAAGATATCAGAAACAGTGTAGCCACCAGAACTGTGACTGTACTCAGAACCATTGAGGCCACGCCTCAAATCCTGTGCCAGTTTTAGGCCCCTCTCTCCTAGAAAGACATTGAAATGCTGGAGCTTGTCCAGAAAAAGGCAACAAAGCTTGTGAAGTGTCTGGAGTACAAGTCTCATGGGGTACAGCTGAGGGAACTGGATTGTTTAGACTGGGAAAAAAATAGAGGCTTGAGGGCCCACAACGTTCTCTGCAACTCCCTGAAAGGAGGTTGTAGCAAGGTAGGGGTCAGCCTCTTCTCCTGGGTAACCAACAATAGGACAAGAGGAAATGGACAAAAGTTTCTCCAGGGGAGGCTAAGGTTGGATGTTAGGAAAAATTTCTTCACTGAAGCGTTGTCAGGCATTGGAATGGGCTGACAAGGGAAGTGGTTGAGTCACCATCCCTGGAGGCAAAAGATGTGTGGCTGTAGCACATAGGGACATGATTTAGTGGTGAACCTGGCAGGTTAACAGCTGGACTCCATGATCTTAAAGGGTTTTTCTTCCAAACTAAATGATTCTATGATTTTTAGATTAATTTAAAATCAAATTCTTCACATATGCAATTTATTCATTCCCATTTATTTCTAATGCCTTTGGTTGGTGACTGACTGAATTGGCAATAGCCTTGCTTTAAAGTGTAGATCTTATGTACTTCATTTCAAAGTGCTAAATTATCACTGCTTGGTTTCTTTTCAGATTCCTGGGTACATGCCATTTAAAAATGTAAACACCCAGCAGACATGATGTAAACATGCAAAGATTTTAGTCAACACACTGTTTGGGATTCTTCTCACATTAGCAAGGACAGCACAGACAACTTCCAGCTCCAGGTGTTTAGATCTTTTAAAATCTGTAACACGTATGCAGGAAAACTATGTTTCTCTTTAAATAAACATTTTCTATTAGAGGTTTCTTACCCAGACTTGCATAATACATTTATTTCCCTGGGTCATTTTCCATTTTACAGCAAATAGATTATAGACAGAACATAGCAATCTGACAGCAGCTTTTCCCTCCATCGATAGCATTTCTATTTAAAGATGAGGATTCAAAATCAGTATTGAAGATACATGCTCTCTTTTCTAAAGGGAGTCAGTGTACCTGTACATAATTCATCACTTCCGTTAGTATAGTAATGCCAAGTTTAAAAATCAAGGAAAACCTGGGACTAAGTCTTTTCATTTAAATGTCTATTGCTTTGCAGGAGTGAGTGCATATCTTCACCTAAAGCCAGCTCTAGCTTCTGACCATATTACTTGTCTACAGGAATGCTGTTGGCACCAGCACTGTTGGTTTAACTGGTATCCAAGGAGAGGGTCGTCCCCACTGTACCTTGAGAATACAAGGATCTTCCATTATGTTGTAGAGATTGAATCATCAAAAATCTAACAAAAAGTAGACTAAAAAAGGACTCACATATAGTTGCTGCCTCCATTAGCTTGCTTGAGCCCTAGATATTCCTGGAAGGCAAAGCTGGTATTGTTGCTATCAAACTTCTTTTGCCTCTCTTCTCTTTTCCACTTTCTTGTTCTCCAACATTGTCCTTGTGTTCTCTGTTAAAAAAAAGAGCTCAGTTAAACTGGTTAACAGGTATGGACACATAGATAACAGTATGACAGCAAATTAGTCAAGCATGAGCTGGTATCAAATCCAGAAAATGAAGGAAACTTTTAGGAGAAAGTAAACTTTCATCCAATGAAATTAAAGAAAGAGTATATGAATCCCAGAAAGCTACCATCACACCTGGCTAATGCTATTATGCAGTTTGCTGCTGCTTCTCAGTGTGACAATGCAGAAACCCTCTACAGTTACTGACTTGTGAAATGGAGACTTATTGTAAAATATATATAAAGTGCAATAGCTATCATGAAATATGCTGGAGTGAAACATAAGTTCCCTGATAAAACTTCATATTCTGCTTCCTGGCATTCTTGACTGATTGGTTTAAACAATGCAACCTTCACACTATTTTAAGAGTTAAGCTTAAATGAATTGCCTGGCAGAGCCATGATCCATGACCTTCAGTACCTGCCACGGGCCTTCATGGATGATTTCTGATGAACACAGCCCAGAGTAAATACACTCTTGTAGATTGCTTGTTCCTGTGATCATAATTATAGGTACACTGTCTTTCAAGGATTAACTACTGTGTAACTTGCAGGTTTTTTGCTTTTGATATAGTTAGCTTGGAAGCAATTACAAATATGAAAGTGACATTTTGATCACAGGGACATTGAAGAGCCATGTGATTCTAAGTCCAAAAGTTGGCAGAATTTTCACAAAAAAATACTGTCCTTGAGGCAGACATCTATATCTAATTATAAGGTTAATGGTTTGCGCTACAAAGGCAGAAGACCACCCCTGCTCCCAATAACCTACTTATTTGTTTTAAGTATTTGTAAAAGACAATAGCAGCAAGTGGAACTTATACCTCATTTAAAAGAAAAAAATTAAAACAGAATTTTCAAGTCCTATTAGGCATTTTAATGAGCCTCTTACTAGATCCTTTCACTTTTTCCTCTATCTCATTTTAAAGATAGGAATAGAATTCCCTTGGGAATTTTAATTTTAAAGCTAGAAATAGAATTCAAATGGACTTTGCTTCATTTGCTCAACACCTAACAAACGGGTATCTAAACCCGGCTACAAAGACCCTGGATAAAACTCTCTGGTGTTTTACCTTTAAAAGGCAAAGCTTTTAGAAACTGGGCTGGATATCAGAAATCTCACTTTGTGTAAACTTAACTGCCTAAATACAGCTGTAGACTAAAAGAAAAAATTTTTGGTATCTTTTTATTAACGTGGGTATGTGTATGTATAAACCAGTTGATTTTTAATCCCATTGCACCTTTTTTTTTCACCAAAGTATAAGGAAGCAACTGTTCCCCTTTATGACTCTAATTGTGTACTATATGGCAGTACTGATTCAGTGGAATAACCCTTAATTCAGAGAATTCTCTGGAGAGAAAGAGTATAATTAGATCCCTTAAAATTATTAGAAGTGGGAGAGTAATACAAGCCTTAAAGTAGCTGTTTTTCTATATTGAAATGCTTTAGTAGCAGTAGGTTGCAGGAAAGTCTACTGTCAGGTGCTGCCTATGTTTTAGGCATTATTCTACTTAAAATGCATATTTGCTGGGGATGTTCTTAATAAGGAAGTATAAGTTACTAATATATATATATATCTATAAAAAACAGGATAGTGTTTAATAAAAAGAATGAGAAAAAAATTCGTATCAAGAATATAATGTAAATACCTCCTTTCTAAAAATGAGTACAGTCTGCAAAATGTTTCATGAACACAAGCTGGAATGATGCCTATTAGAATCTGACTGATGCATCAACCAATGGGAAGAGGGGGAGAGGAGGGACACTTGTTTGTGGAAAGTTAAGAGTTCTGGAGAGATCTATAATAGATTAAGACCCCCTAAAAAAGTACATCCTTCCTCTTCTTTTATAAAACTCCAAGCCCTATAATTTTCTTTTGTTTTACTGAATCACTCTCACAGTAATTTGCCTAATAGAAACAAAGGAAAAAAAATCCTCCTTAAAGACTGAATCCCTTTCTACCTTTCAGAAATTTCCTACTATTGAAGAATATCCTAAATATTCACATCCGAATCCCAGCTATCCAATCAAATAGGAAACATAGCAACTATACAAAGACATTATATAGCACAGAGAGCAAATCAAAGGTAAAATAAATTGGCTAGTAGCTGTTAAAGATAGCAGATGTCAAAAATGTCTTTTAATCACTAAATACAAAAGTGATTGACAATTCGTTATTTATCTAGAAATGTAAAATTTTTAAAACTAAATAAGGTGTAAAATACAATTATTGACATAATTGATTATACATAATTCTAGACATTTTTAATTTTGTATAAATTTTAGGCAAAAAATAATTATTATTTTCCCCCTAATCTAACTTCCTGGTATGTTCTCAATCAAGATAATTTGGCTTGAACTAGATGTGCTATTAGGCAGTGATTGTCACATATCACTATAATGCTCCCATCCTTCCTGGGGAACTTTCACATAGGAAAAGCAGATGGCATTGTAGCCACGGCTCTGCTACCAGATTATCATATGCCATGATCTGTCTCAAGTGTGAACTATTTTGGAAGGATTTCAATGCTCTATAGTTTCTTAGATTCATAAATTGATAAACTGTTTCAAGAGCCACAGCTGTCCACATTCTTGTGGGTTAAAAATACATGCATCATTTTTGGCTTATCATGTATGTTCTACCTACTGGCTTGTCTGAAACCTGCTGGCTTGTCTGATACCTACTGGCTTGTCTGAAATTCACCCATGAATGTGTGTGTGTTCAAGCAGCAGCAGACGTAATTCTATTTATATAAAACAGAATATTGGTAATTCCTGTCTTTCTTTTCCTTTTCCTTTTTCACTTTCAGGAATTCTTTCTGGCAGTAAAATGTTCACTTAGAAGATCAACAGGAGAGACTAAAACATACAAAACAGAGTCCTGAGGTTACTCATGTCTAAAGCAAATGACACAAATGGGACACCGATCTCAGAATCTTCTGGGTGACATAACATGGATCCCAAGTTAGTTTATGAGAACTGAGATGAATAAATTCTTCTCCTATTTATTCTCTTGTTTTGTTTATTCTTTTGAACATGGCTATTTCAATCCAAATTATTCTGACATGCACACTTTAGCTATTGCTTATCCACACACCCATCTCCTTTGAGCATTGATTGGTGCACCTGCCTTCACTACTTCTCATGGAAACTGAACTAGAACTAAGTTAGTTTATGGTCCTCTTTCAGAATTCATCAAGAGCAGCACATAATTTTTTTTAACTCTTAGATGAGGAAGGCCAAGTAAAACTATAGAGAGCAGGCAGTTTTCAATTATTCCAGGTAATAAGATCTGCCTAACACTTGTCGTGCACGGTGATTCTACTACTCCCTATCAGATTACATTTCATATACGAACATTTAAACAAAATTATTTCAAACCCCTTGAGTGTTTACTTCTATAGCAGTTATTCAAATTACCCTGCTCACCTGACTACTGAAAAGGCAAACATGTCAGTGCTGAGGATAGAAAGACACAATAAAGAGGAAGAGGGAAATCTGGTAACCAAGCAATGCAGTCATGAGCTTCCATCTGTGAGAAGGATCAGCAAAGCTCCTGTGCTATGCCAGCACAAGGGAGCAGTGAAAGAAATAAAAGTCTTATCCCTGAACTTAAAGAAAGAATTATAGAACTGGAAGTACTTTATGGCAGATTAACAAATATTACTAGAAGATATCGAACTCTCACGAGAGAAAAGCAGTGCTGATGCAAAGGAGATCTGAGAGTTAGGGGAAATGCTGCTTCTGTCTAGACAGTTAAGAAAGAAGAACAAAGGTTATAAGCAAATACCCTGGGTTTATATTTAATGTTTCATCTGAAAAGGTTTCAGATATCACAGACAAGTATCCTGCTGGCATACATGGGTACATGTGACATCTTTTAAAATTTAAATCAATAATGTATCACTTATGGAACATCTTAAGCCTAGGGAATGCTATTCATACCATTGATGACTTCAGCTAATGGTAGAAATGGAACCACATGCTTCAGGGAGCCCTATGAGGCCAGCACACAGATATTATAGAGAGAAAGCAGTGGCATAATTAAAACCTCATCTGCACATTCTGGATAATCAGAAACCAAGTCTCAGTATATCTGAAAATACCAAACATACCATCATGGAATCATATGATAATATGATTGTGAGCAACCTCAGAAGGCACAATGTCCTGCCTAAAACAGTGTCAGGGAAACTGTGATGCCAGGTGGTTTAAGGCTTTATGGAGCTCAGTCTTGAGAATGTTCAAGGAGGAGGAATGCTTGGCTTATTTGGGCAATCATCATGGCTATGTGACTTTAGCAGATAAAGGACTATTGAAGCACTAAACAGGATTACATTTTTGTCCTAAACTGAAGATCTGTTTGGTACCCTTTAGCCTTAAAGGATGTATAGCCCTAGATTGGGTTACTTGACAAGGTCTGAAAACTGGTATTCACTGTCAGGTGAATCACAGCAGTCTTGAGTTTTCAGGTGCCAGTATGATGAAATCTCTGTATGAGATTATCATAAATTCTCCCTCAGAACAGTCCTCTGATTTGGAATGTCCACTTCCCAAAATGTCAGTATTTTCTGGGGAAAAAAATGATCCTTTCCTAAGAAAAACTAAAAATGTCTTTAGGAAAAATTTTCTCTCAATATTTACTATGACTTTATCAACTTGGTTCTTTTGTGATAAATTGGAATAAAAACAAGGCCTATATTTTCAGCAGTAAAGTTCTGTGTCTGAATCTGCCCATGGATTTTTCAGGATGTGGAAGTCTGAAGGCAAGATTGGATAGGTAGTCATCTGAGCTGTGCATTATTGTCCTAACCTGACACAAAATCATGGTGGTTTTTAAAATCCTAGATGTGCTTTCTTTCAAGCTATTGACAGATCATATGAGGAAAATGAGTAAATGAATATTTATCTAGCTTGAACAGTATAAAAATTAATGTATGTCTATATTGATTTTTTTTTAAGAGTTGTGAAACCAGACTTTCAAAATCACCTGTGAGCAGCCTGAATACTGAGCTAAAGCACAGTTTCTGAGTGATTGCTTTGGGTGCTAGCGCATGTACAGAGGAAGACCTCTTTCAAAAGACATATCTGGATAGTTTGGCTATTGTGAAAATAAGTATAAAGCATAAAAATAGTTTAAATTATAATCATCAACCAAATTAATCTCTACTGTGATCTAACATGCACCTATTTTAAATAACTGAACAAAGAATGATAAAAAGAAAAATGCAAAATAAATAGATGTGTTATGATGAGATAATCTTGCTATTTCTGAATATATATTTCAGCATAGCTGTGTTCTTATTACTCTTTACTGGCAGAAAAGTTGACTTCCATCTGAAATTATTATTCATCCTGCCAAATAAATTGAACTGTATGGAGGACAAGTGCTAGAAAAAGTAGACTGAAAATATTTATCTGTATTGCAATCAAATAGACATAATGGCAGAGGTCAGAAATAGAGGAGAGATTATTTAAATAAATTCTATCTTAGGCAGCAGAAGACTTTCACAAAACAACATATGTCATTTGATTATCTCTCTCTGTCATCACAGATCATGAGCAAAACTCTCACTTCCCAGATACCTGCCGTTCATATTGGCTTCAGTAGGGTTATTGAATACAGTATTTAGCACTGATTAAAAATCTCCCATTCATTTGCAGCTGTGTTAATATAACTCTGGAGATGTTGGCTCCAGGATGGTACCTGGGTTTGTAAATTTAGCCTGTAATACATGTAGTTTATCAGCACAGACAGCAGATCAGCTCATACACTGCCTTTGAGGAGGAAAATGCTGTTTCAGGATATGAGTATCTCTTCAAATCAATTAGAGAAATGACAATTTTTGTCATATAATTAGACATGATCTCATGCTATGGTATTATGAAAGAAGAGTGAAAATATTGAAAAAGAAATATGTGAACTGGATATTTGCAAATTATTTTTGACAGCAATGTGAACAAAAGCACTGCTAAGTACAGTGTCAGAGAGAATTAGTCCATACAATTCTGGACTCTACACAGTTACAGAGAAATATTATTACTGTGAGAATAATATTGAAAAAATAAATGTGGAAAAATACAGTTGTAGGGAGAAAATATACATGGTAGGTGGAGAGAGCTTCGCCTACAGAACTGAGTGTTAGAATACGCTAATAATAAAATCGTTAATGACTAAGTGAGCACAGTGTAGAAACTGCAGTTACCTTATTTAGATGAAGCAACTGTGTAAAATATGTCACCAGAATGCAGAAAGAGCAAAGAAGGTATGAAACACTAAAAATTAACATAGAAACACAACACAACTACTGAGATATTTAGGAAAAATAAATTCACCTTCATCAAGACGGTATGGAAACATTGACACTAAAGCCACATACTGTTTTGGTGGGATTTATTTCTTATGACTGAAATAGGAATTTATTTGCTATATTGTGTTTTGGGACATATATCCAAATTTCTCAAGCTTACTGCACTCTGACTGAGGTCTACAAGGCCTTTGGGGATATATAGCAAACATCCTTAGGAATAGCAAAAACATTCTCAAGCTGGAATAAACATCTGAAATTGTATTTAAAGTTGATGGAAGTTATTTTTCCCTTCGAAAGTGTTTCAATTTGTATTTAATTTTGGCTCTAAAGTTCAGTGCATGTTATAATTTCTGGCCAGTTTAAGGTCAGTTTCTGGTTAGTTTCTCGTCCATTTGTACGTCCATCTCCCTGTTCCTTCTGTCCTTCTGTCTTAGAGGCTGAAAAGCACAAATAACTGACTAAGACTAGTAGATATAGTTGTAGTATTGACAGTAGTCAAGCAGTGAAGACAGAAATCTGAAATCAATAGGAAACATGACACAAAGGGCAAAAGGGAACAAAATTTGTCCAAAATCGTAACATATCAGATCAGCCCAAGGAAGGGGAACAAAACAAACCTCATATTTATCTATTAAAATAATTTTTTAAAAATCCTCTGAAATTATTTGTACTACCAGGATACCGGTGTCCAAAAGGAGCCACTTATATGCTTCAAAACTGTATTTTATTGATCTTAATGTTTATCTGTGCTGGAAAGATATTTGTATATGATTACTCTTTGAGAGCACATCCAATCTGATACTGTCCAAAGGAGATAAAAGGTCTCACTGCCTCCTAGTCACTTTCAAGAAAAATGTTACCATGAACCAAGTTCAGAGCAGCTGCTGTCCTTTTTCTCCCCTACAGCTGCTCAGCATTGCCACACTGCCAGTTGCTGCAGGGCAGAGGAAAGGAAAAGATGAGTTATGGCTATCTACTGCTTGCTAAACTAGCTATGGAAATATCATCCAAGCAGGAATTCAGCTCCTATACCCTGATCTGAGGAAAAAGGCTTAAGAATAGTGACCTCTCTGAAGTTAACCCCACCAGCAGAGAAGGGCATCTACAAAACTGGTTGGGAACAGTAATTTCATTTTGTGAAAGGTTTTGATACGGCCCATTTTTATTATTATTGCTTAGAAACTAAACCATTTGAAAATTATGAAAGGAAATTGTGCAAGCACAGAATGTGCCGGGGCTACTCACCCTGAAGGTCGTAGTACAGGCAACCTTCCCCTGAGGACACACGCCCCAGAACTCTGCTGCAGCTGAACTAGGAGGAACTTCAGGCAAAACCAGAAACCTTGTAACCTCAGGAAGGTCTAGGCCATTGCTGTACTTTTCATTGGCATTAGGGTGAGAGCCAGAAATCACTAAAAATGTGCTCCAAATGCAAGGTGCACTCTTTCATTATTTTTGATAAAAATACATTCAGAACATTCAGATGTAGAAGAAGGAATTCTAACCACAGTTTATTCAAGTGAGAAGCTAAGAAAAGGAATGAGCCTCACCTGACAGATGGCAGTCCTAACATTTAATATTTGAATACACTGTGCAGAAGGCAACTGGAATTTGGTACAAAGATAATTAATTTTAGAAATGCATGGATCTAGTTCAATTAGTAACTTGCAGACAATAACTTAATTTTTCATGCTTTAGCAATGAATTTTTCCCCTTTCCCAGCTCATTTGATATTTTCTAGGCATACGCTTCTAAAGAGATTAAAATTTCAGATTTGTGGTATAATAAGCATAATAGTTCTTACATGAATTTTCACAAACTAATATTATAAAATATAATGAATTTATTTAATCATTATTTTATGATATTATAAAATATCATGAATTTATTTTATGGTGGAAGACAGACCATGGAGAATGCATATATTTATCTTCAATTACATTTCCCTGTGGTACAGAATTACTCACTAATATATGGAGCGGGGTACTGGATTTGTACACCATTAGAATTCTTCTATATATGGTAGGAGGAAACAAATAAATTAATAGAAGTATGTTTCATGTCTTGCCTAATTACAATCAACGTTCTTTCTGGACTGACAGCTGTCAGAACCGTAGAGTCATAGCACTGTAATCCAGCTAGAAAATCTTGCAGAGGAGCAGCACATGCTGGGATCTTTCCTGATGCTCTAAACTGGCCAGAGAAGGTCAGCACAGAACAGCCTGAAGCACCTGTTCCAGGCCAAGAACCCAGGGAAACACAGCGTGCATCTAAATGCTATAAACACCCAAGGCAAGAGCCCACACCAAAACTGTGGCTTAATTCGAGGGAATGAAGCCCTGTGGTGAGACAGAGAGATATTGAAAGAGTCTCTCAGAGGAAGAAGTGCAAGCCTCATTGCTTGAATAATTTAAATCCTAAATGAATAATACAAATGCAAATATACTAAAGGGAATGATCCACTGGCAGGGCATTGAGTAAATGGATATATTGATGGTTTTAGTAATTCTCTTTTCATACCTGTACCTGTTAATTCCAAAATGATCCTAAGTCATGAGGTCCTGAATCCCTAGGCGTTCTAATATAGCACATAATAATAGTGATGCATACTGTAGAATAACTAACAACTTTTTGTGAATCCTTACAGAAAAAGTAAAGTTGCTTGCTGTCTTACTGTTTTCCCATGTGACGTTACCTTTAATAGACTAGGAAATTTAGCTCACAGAAGTTCTGCCTTATGGATTTTGCATTTATAATTCATATTCTTGTCATCAAATTACTGTCTCTCAGAGTGAATTACATGTAAAATATACATTGAATGAAATCCAAATTATAATATAACTTTTTTTTTATTACTGATTAAACTAGCTGAAAATTAAATAGAAATTTTGAAATTTTTTAGACTGTAATTTCATGCAGACACTTATTTTGTCATCCTAAAAACCTGATAGTCTTTCTCCCATGTAGATATCTGGAGTCCTGAATACTAATAAGACCCATATGCTGACACAATGATGATGAATGCCTTAAGGCCAAATATAATAATTGCCTCTGTGTATTCTCATTGACATTAGTGGTCTTGCCAGGAATAGGAGCCTTTTTTCAGATGGAAAAAGTGATACACAAAATAACCATAATCAGACCTAATTCAAGGTGAATTTTGTAACACCAATAATGAAGCATTCCCATTTTTCTATGTAGGTAGTTGTGTAGACCATGTGGCTTTAGGATTAAGAATGATCTGATGATTAAGGCATCAGCACAGCAAGCAAAGACAAAGTACTGCTTGAAGGAAAGAGCTCTGGCAGCAGCAATTGCCACCACACTCACCCGGTGCCTTTCTCAGTAGCATCAGCAGAGATCTGCTGTTTGGATGTTCATGATGTTCAAGCAGTTGACTTCTATCTTCTCCAACAGAAGTAATTTGGCAGTCTATTGTCCCCAGCAACTGCATACTTTGCCTAAGCCTGAAGTGCAGACAGTCATAATCTAAATTATGATCATTATTATTGTGAAGGACTAAAACAAAATCTAGAGCTATAACTTGAAGGTCTGGAAAGACATAAAAGAGTAAAGAGATGAGAAAGCAAGACTGATATAAACTAAAGATGATGATAAGAGACATCAACCTGTCAGGGAATCACAAAGGCCATCTTAGCCCAAAATTCAAAATAAAGTTTCAGTATTGCTCTTGACAGCTCTGAAGACAATTCCAGACTTATTTAAAATTGTAAGCATATATAACATAGATGGATGAATAAATTTTAGGGGCATGCAGGATAAATGTGGTAAAAGCAACACAAATATCCTATGCTAGCTGGAACAATGGCAGGGGAAAGAAAGAAAGAAAGAAAGAAAGAAAGAAAGAAAGAAAGAAAGAAAGAAAGAAAGAAAGAAAGAAAGAAAGAAAGAAAGAAAGAAAGAAAGAAAGAAACCCAAGAACCATGAAGAATTAACTGTATTTTGGTCCAGTACAAAAAGTGTTTATTCAAATAGGAATGCACTTAAAAACTTCTGTGTACAGAAGGGCAAATATAGGACTTTGAAAAGTCAAATATTATAAGAATGCTGGACTAAATATGAGTCCTTTATGGTTTTTTCCCACCAAAAATATGATGGGAAATATGATTAGAGCCATTTCCCCAGAGCCATCTTTTCCTGATTATACCAGGTTTAATTGCTAACTCCCAAGATATTGAAACAGATCAGTAACAGATCTTTAGGCATATAGTCCTCTAAATTCTCTTAAGGAACTTGAGAAAAAAGTAGTTAAAATGCAATGTAACCAGTATTTCAAAATCAGCTGCTCTCCTTGAGGCCAGGAAATGCCATATGCAGTTCTGCTGAGGAGCAGCCGCGGTCTCGAGAGCTGTCCTTGGGCTGTGGCGGGGGTGGCGCCGCAAGGGCCAATGCCACAAGGGGGCAGAGGACACGGGATCGGCCAGGCCGGGTGGGTTTGAGCTCCCGAGACATCCTCCCTATTTTAGTCTCTTGCAAAGCTAGCGACTTTATAGATAAAACATGTATCTTTATGGCATTCTCCATTTCTTTAATCACACTAGAGACGTAAATTTATAATGAATTCAAACTTTCCCACTTGTATGCATATTTTCCCAGTCAAATGCAAATTCTTCCACATTACTTTCTCTGTGCTTGTTGTTAACTGTCCAGTTTTAATATATTTTCCTCTCACACTTCTCTATTGGCTTGCTACAGAAAATTATCAAGCAATAAGCACAACGAGCGTTAAGCACTCCGGGAGCAATAGATTGTCTACAAGACTGCAGGAGTGTAAATCACCACAATGAAAGATTTTCTGATGTCACCTATTGCTCCTGTAGTTATTACAACCCATCATTCTTGTGAATTCATTCCCTGCTAAAAACCACATCTCAGATCTTGTCTTTCAGCAGCAGTTATCTCGCTTTCACTGGGGTTATCTTGATCAGCTAGAAACCAACCAACTAACATGGATAAAAAGAGAAAAAAAACAGGAAACATACATTCACATAATCAACATCAGAGTTCAAGCTGCCATTGGAAGACAGAACAAAAAAGGTTTTCCAGAGTCATGGATTTCTGGTGCCTTCAGTTTTCAGGCAAGCATAATGTGACTCTCAAATTTAACATGAAAAGATGGGGCTTCAGTGAAATTTGAATTCTTACACGTATTTTTATATTTAATTTATTTTTCTTGTTTTTTTTCCCAGACAGGCATCTAAAGCACTGGACTCTGGGATCTACTGGCCTGTATTACTAGCAACTACTCTACTGTAGTTGATCTAGTTTGCTACTAATTGTTGAATAATAGAAGCAAACACTGATTGTTCAGTGAAGGTCACAGTTTTATTGTGATTATTTTCTATTGCTGTTATAGATATATCAAGTGACATTTTTAATGTAAAAATGAGAATGATGTCACTGCTGACCATTTTGACTTGACTAGATGTTAGGTATTATAGAAAGTGTTAAAATAAATATATTCCTCTTCACCCTTTCTACTACTATCTTTGGGAACTTGAATTTTTGGAGAAATATATGTTTTTCATTAAGACAAAGAGCAATAAGAGAAAATTTCAGCTTGAAGACTCATCCACTGTCCAAAGGAAAAGTATTCAAAAATATTTTAAGATAATTTTTTCTCTAGTGTTTATCAGAGTCAGAAAATTTACTTCTCCAAATATTATTACAAAAAAACTATATGGATGTTTTTCCTTTGATTCATACCTCTGAATATAGAGATTTTAACATTTGTTTCTGCAAATAAGCAACGCTCACTTCCGAAGATTGATTATGTATCTGATTATATATCCCTTAATGTAGCTGAGGCTTTGTAGTTAGTACACAGTCAATTACTATGAAGCCACCTTAATACAGTTTATGTATATATAAATTTTATTTTCAGACACCATTCACAGTTGTATAAATCCGGGATGATTCCACTGACATTAAATTAAATTAGTCCAGAAATGCATCCTCATACTCAACAGACTGTGCCCCACCTTTGATAAATATAGAGGATGACACATGGTAACCGTGACACAAAGGGCCACACCTCCGAGAAGCTCACGGGAATAAGGAAACACCTGTTTGTGCTGTGGAAGAACAGGTGGGAAGCGGTGGTTTGCCGGCTCAATATCCTATGCTTGCGATTACAAAGTACGGTGCTCAGGTGCCTCTCTTTTCTTGCCCTATGAGTTTATTAAGAAGCCGCCGGTGCTTTGCTCTACCCTAGAGATGCCTTTCCAGCACCGCATGGCTGCCCCCATCTCCCTCCTCGTGTCACCTCGCCGAGCCGTGCTGAACGCACACCGTTCTGCCTGCTGGGTAGTGCAGAAAGCCTTAATTACAGCCTGAAAATAATACCCGCTTCCCCCGGGAGCCTCCCCAGCTATTCCTGTGGGATGGGAGAAGCTGAGAGGAGCCGGGGGGGAGGCTGGCACTCCCCGGGCCCGAGCGCGGGCAGCGGCGCCTCCGTGCGCGCCGGCGAGGCGGCCCCAGCACCACGGCCAGCTCCGAGCGGGCGTCGCGGCCCGACGC